>CM077840.1:8057819-8142819 GCA_039776855.1 Mylabris sibirica | reverse complement strand
GTTGGAGGAAAATATTAGTAAAAGAAAGTAATAAAAGTGTAAGATCTAAAAGTAGAGAAAAGCAAAGTAGCAGAAAATAAGCGGATTAATTGTAAAACAAAGAAGAAAAGCATGAGTAGATGATGAAAAGATACAGCAGACGATCATTGAGATGGTGGAATAGAAGACCAATCAAGGGTGAGAATTAAATTAATGTAGAAAGAAGCAAAATAAAAGCAACAAAAAATATCAGTTAAGGGTGGGGGAGTAAGAGACATTTGGATAAATGCTTAATGAAATTCATAGATGCACAAAAGTTGATAATATACATAAGGAGGGATGAAATAATATTAGAAGGAAAGAGTAAGGAATACGCAAATGGTAAGAAGCAGAAGAAGACTCATAATAAAGGATAAAAGAACAAAAAAAGATGCAAAATTAGAAAATAGCAGAAGATATTAGATAATGAAGTAAGCGAAAAAGTGAAGAAATAGCCGAAAATATTAAAAAAAAGAAGAAGAAAGGGAACAAACGAGTAAAAATTAGAGCAAAGGGTAGTAGAAGAAATAGCAAGGCGAGAAAAAAGTAAAGAAGAAATAAAGGGGAATACTGAAGAATAACTAAGAATAAATCTGGGCAGAGAAAAGAATAGAGACAGTGAAAGAAATCAAGATTCGAGGAACAATAGAAGAAAAACAAGAGAAGTAGAAAGTAGAAAATATAAGCATGATCTTCTAGATGTGGAAGAAGAGGGCCAAAAAAATTTCAAAGAATGAGAAATAAAGGAAATTTATGACGAAAATTGGAAGATTAGAGTAGATTTGAAGAATAAAAGTAATTAAAACAAACACAATCTCGGTAAAAGAAACAAACGAGTACAAATTTGCACAAGAAGAAAAATAGGAAGAATAAGGAGAAGGAGGAGACAATAAAGTAAAGAAAATGAGAAACAGTAGAAAGGGAACAAGAAGAAGAGATAAGAGTAAAAGCAATAAAAAAACTATAGGACTAAAAAAAGAAAAACAAGAAAAGAAGAGAGTAAGAAATATAAGAAATAATTATCTTGTTGCAACCAAGGACAAAGAAAGAATCAAGGAACAAAAAATAAATGAGAATGAGGAAAATAAAATAATGAAGAAAAAGAGTTGTTAAAAGAAACAGAAGTTGGCCAAAAGAAACAAACGAGAGGAAAGTAATAGAAATGATTGAAAGGGAAGAAGAAGAAAAAAGAAGAAAAAAAGAAGAAATAAAAATATAGCTGGGCAGAAGCAAGAATGGGAGCCATAAGAGCAGTGGTAACTCGAGGGAAAAAAGAAAAGGAAAAGAACAAGAGAAGAAGAAAGTAAGAAATTAAATATAGAAGTATAAGAAATGAACAAATATGATGAAGAAAAAAGGAGAATTGGAGTAGATTTGAAAAACAGAAATAGTTAAAAAAAAAAAAACAGAAGTAGGGCAAAAGAAGCAATCGAGTATAAATTAGTACAAGAAGAAAATAGTAAAGAAAAGAAGATAGTAGGAAGGAAAGAAGAAGAAAACGAAAAACAAAAAAATAACTCGGATGGGAAAACAAGAGACGAAAAGAGTAAGAAATATAGACAGTGATCTTCTAGATGTAGAAAATGAAAACCAAGGAAATACCGAAGAATAAGAAATAAATGAGAATTATAAAAGAAAAAAAAATGTAAAATTAGTGCAGATTATAAGAATAAAAGTAGTTAAAAGAAAGAAGATAATAGAGCAAAAAAAATCAGAAGAAATATCAGAAACGGAAGCAGAAATAAAGGAGAACATTAAAGAAGAACGAAGAATAAAGCTCGGTAAAAAAAACAAGAATAGAAAGACGGGAATAAATCAAAACTCTAGAGGAGAAAATGGAGCACAAAAGGATCAATGGAGGGAATGATCGTCTGGATATAGAGGAGGGCCAAGAAAGAATTAAAAAAAATAAGAAATAAAAAAGAATAATAAAGAAAAGTGGATAACTAGAGTATTAAAGAATAATAAAAAAAGGAATGAAGACTTGGAGCAGATTATAAGAATAGAAATAATTAAAAGAAACAACCAAGTACGAATTAGTACTAGAAGAAGGATTAGAGGATAATTAATCAGAGAAAAAAAATAGGAGAATAGCACATAGGGAAGAGGAAAATCAGAAATAAAGGGGAGTAATGAAGAAATAAAGGAAATAAAATCTCGTGGAAGAAGAAGAAGGAGAAGGAGAAGACGAAGAAAAAAAGAAGAAGAAGGAGAAGAAGAAGACAAAGAAGAAGAAGAAGACGAAGAAGAAGATGAAGGAGTAGGAGAAGGAGAAGACGAAGGAGAAGACGAAGGAGAAGACGAAGGAGAAGACGAAGGAGAAGACGAAGGAGAAGACGAAGAAGAAGAAGACGAAGAAGAAGAAGAAAAAGAAGAAGAACGGATGTAGAAGAACACGAAAGAATCAAAGAAAAAGAAGTAAACTATAATGATGAAGAAAAACGGAGAATTAAATTAGAATAGAAGAATAGAAGTAACTGAAAGAAACAGAAGCTGGGCAACAGAAACAGTCGAGTACGAGTTAGCTCTACAAAGAAAGAAAATGATGATAAAGTAAAAAAAAATATAGAAAAAACAGCAGAGAGGGAATATAAAAAAGAAGAAATAAAGAGAAATAACGAAGAAAGGTGAAGAACAAAAGAGGGAAGAAGTAAGAATAGAAGCAATAAAGAAGATAAAATCTCGAGGGGAAAAAAGAAGAAAATAAAGAGAAGAAAGGGGGAAGAATAGAAGAGAAGAGCAGAAGAAGAGAGTTAGGAATATAGGCAATGATCGTCTGGATGTATAAGAAGACCATGAAAGAGTCAAAAGAACAATAAATAAATGGAAATGATTAAGAAATTTGTAGAATTATAGTAGATTCTAAAGCATAGAAGTAGTTAAAAGAAACAGAAGCTGTGTAAAAGAAACAAAGAAATACGAATTAGCAATACAAGAAGAAGAAGAAGATAAGGGAGCAGAGAAGAAAGTAGGAGAAATAGCAGATAGAGAAGCAGAAAAAGAAGAAATAAAAGGTAATAATTAAAGAAGAACGAAGCATAAAGGTGGGCAGAAATAATGATAGGAGCAATAAAGGAAATAATAACTTGAAAAGAAAAAAAAAATAAGAAGAAAAAAAGAAGGAATAGATATTAGTATAGAAGCAATAAAGAAAATAATAACTCGAGGACAAAAAAATAAGAAGAGAGGAAGAGAGTAAGGATTACATATTAGATATTAGTATATATTAAAAAACTCGTTTCAGAAGTCAATTGTTGCACTCGACCGTTAAAAAACTCGCACTAGGGTGCTTGTTTTTTAAACGTGGTCTCGTGCAGGTATTGATTTCTGAAACGAGTTTTTATGCTAAATATTTTTTCTATTTTCCACCCTTTTGTACACTTTTTTAATAAAAATTGAACACATGAAATTTAGGAAATTTCGCAGCAGTTGATATTAACTACAGCTACATTTTAAAATTGTTCAATTATTTTATTTTCTGTGCTTCCTCGATTGATTATATTTAAATTTAGAAACCATCACAAATGTGAGTGGCAATAAAAAATTCAGTAAAAATTCTACATCAACAAATAACGTAGCTGCGATTACGATAATTTGAGGTTATATTGTCATTGTTGACTAACATGAACATGAAAGACGTATGTGCAAGCTGCCAACCTTAAGAAAATAAATTACACTAGCTATTCACATACCCAAAAGGAGTGCGTTAACAGGTATTAAAGCACTCTTTTTTATTATATGAATACCCTTATCATAGGTACATAAAAGAAGAACACCAAGAGAATATCAAAGAGTAAAAATTAGAGGAGAATAAGGAAGAAATATGGAGAATTAGAGTAGATTAGAAGATTAAAAACAAAAGTTGGGCAAAAAAAATTTGACATAGAAATAGAATTCTTGAAATTTTCTTTAGATTTACTATTCTACTTCTTCTATATATTCTCTATTATTGAATTCTATTCAAAATATTAACAATAATAATTCAATAATAACAAAACAACAAACGAACAATAACAATCGATAAAATATTGTGTCCTCTTGTTGTATAATTTTAAGATTATTCGATATTCAAATGAACTATTGTCCAGACTCTATAATTTAATACTAACAATAATAGAGAGAGAAAAAATAAATAAAAAAAAAACACGAAACAATAATAACAATAAAACCAGGATAAAACAGAGATAGATAGAGAATTAGGGGCGGTTTTGATAAAGATCGATATATAATACATACAGGGTGTTTGCTCTCAGTATGGAGAGTTCTAAGAAACTCCTATTAGTTGACGAGCGATTCGAAAAATATTTTGAGGATTTGTAGAAGAGTCCTTAGGGAACATTTTAGCAAAATTAGAACCTCGTAGTTCATTTCAAAGTTGGTCAAAAAACAATCGTTTTGGACAATGTCGCAATTTCCAAAAATGAGCTAAACACGCAGAACGACTAAAAATGACTCAGAGACCTTCCCAACATTGAATTTTTTTCGTTTTTCTCCATTGTATTCCAGAGAAAATACGAAATATTTACACCTGTTACAGAATGAAATGGTTAGAAACGAAAAAAATCATAGTTGGGAAGGTCTCCGAGTCATTTTTAGTCGTTCTGCGTGTTTTGTTCGTTTTTGAAAATCGCTAAGTCGTCAGAAACAAGCGATTTTTGACCAACTTTGAAATGAGCTACGAGGTTCTAATTTTGCTACAATTTTCCCTAGGCACTCTTCTACAAAGTCTCAAAATATTTTTCGAACCGCTCGTCGACTAATAGGAATTTCTTAGAACTCTCCATACTGAGAGCAAACACCCTGTATGTATGTATATAAAGAAAGAAATCAACATAAAATATTATTAATAAATTTATTATTTTATAAGAACAATAGATTGATTTTATTAGATCGAAATCGAAATTATTTACATAATACAATGTATAAATGTTTATGTATCTATATGTATAGTAAATGATACAAACAATTGAATTAAAATGAATTAATAGATTTCTATAAATGGACAACAGGATATCATTTTTTTTTGAGTATTCTAATAATATCAATACACGACCAAATCGGTATTCTTAAAACGAATCATCATCATCTCTATCGTAATTTCAATAAACGAAAATGATTGGCTCATAGATCTAGTATATCAATGGATAGCGCTCTATCTCCAAAAAATGAGACTACCATGGATAGGCAACCAAAATTTCTACTACTATTATTATTATTATTATTATTATTACTGAGCTTGTTTTGTCTCAGAAAAGATGAGAACTTATGACAGTAGTAAATAATTGATCCAACATTCTTACAACAGCTCAACCAATTTGACAAGTAGAAGATAAGTTTTATAGGTGAAGATGATGATTTACTTATGCTTTAATTCAGAATATGATTTGTGAGAAAAATATGAAGATTTACTGAACGAATTTGACAGGTTGAAGATAAGGCTTAGATGTGAAGATCAGGATTTGCATACTCTTCTATTTTAAATAAGTTTCTGGATAAAGATAAGGATAAATGCCAACAATTTGTACTGTGATTTAGCTTTTACCAACAGCTGAACAAATTTGACAATTAAATATATGACTTAGATGTGAAAATATGGATTTACTCACTCTTTCACTCAGAATATATTTCTGATTGAATATGAGGATAAGTTTCAATGATATGTAGCTGTGATTCAGCAATTTTTGCAACAACTGAACGAATTTGACATGTTGAAGATGAGCCTGAGTGATAAAGATGACGATTTATTTATGTACTGACTCAGAATACGTTTTGTATAAAATATGAAGAGTTATGTAAATAGTACATAGTAACTGATCCAGTATTCTTACAACAGCTGAACCATATTGACAGATAAATGACAAGATTCAATCGGAATACGTTTCTCGATGAAGATAAAGATAAACATCAACAATTTGTAACTTTGCTGTAGCATTTTTGCAATTGCTGAACGAATTTGACAGGTTGAAGATCAAGTTTAGATGTGAAGATGGAAATTGATGTATTGGTTCATTCAGAATACATTTATGAGTAATGATGATGATTTGTGTCACTAATCTTGCATTTTTGCAACGAATTTGACAGCTTGAAGTAGTATTTAAAGGTGAACATGGAGATTTACGTACTCCTTCATTCAGAATACATTCGTGGATAAAGATGAAGATAAATGTTAATAATATGTACTGTGAACGAAATTAATATGTTGAAGATGAGCTAGAGAGGTAAAGATGAAGACTTACTTATACATTGACTCAGAATACGTTTTGTAAGAAAAAAGTTGAGGACTTATGTCAATAATCCATAACTGATCCAGCATTCTTGCAACAGCTGAACCAAATTGACAGGTAGGAGTTAAGATTAATTGATGAAGATGAGGATTTACTTATGCTTTGATTCAGAATACATTTCTCAGAACAAAAATGAGGATTTATATCAATAATACAAAAGACATTTAGAATTTTTGCAGCAGTTGAATAAATTTGACAGGTTAAAGATAAGGCTCAGATATGAAGATATAGATTTACATATTCTTTCATTCGGAATACGTTTCTCGATGAAGATAAGGATAAACAACAGTTTGTGATTATAATACAGAATTTTTGTAACAGTAGAAACAAATTTGACAGGTCGAAGATAAGGTTTAGATGTGAAGATAGACATTTAATCACTCTTTTTTTTAGAATACAACCGTGAATAAAGATGAAGATAAAGATTAACAATTGTAACTTTGATAAAGATTTTTACAGTAGCTGAACAAATTTGACAGGTTGAAGATGACGTTTAGATGTGAAGATGGAGATTTATGTAATCATTGAATCAGAATACGTTCGTGGATAAGGATGAAGATTAACTACAATGATTTATAACAATGATCCAGATTTTTGCAGAAACTGAACAAATTTGACAGTTTAGATATGAAGCGTAGATGTGAAGATGGAGATTTATGTACGTGCTCATACAGAATATGTTTTTGGGTAAAGATGAGGATTTGCGTCATTAATTTAGCACTTTTGTAACGAATATTGACAGGTTGAGAAAGCGCTTAAAGATGAACATGGAGATTTGTGTACTTATTCATTCAGAACACGTTCGTGGATAAAGATGAAGATAAACTTCAACTTATAGCACTGATCCAGCTTTTTGCAGGTTGAAGACAAAGTTTAGATATACAGATGGAGACTTATCTACTTTTACATTCAGAATACGTTCGTAGATAAAGATACAGATAAACTTCAGCAATTTATACCATTGATCCAACTTTTTGCAGTAACTGAACATATTTGACAGGTTGAAGATGAAGCTTGGATATGAAGATGGAGATTTATTTACTTTTTCATTCGGAATAAGTTCGTGGATGAAGGTAAAGATAAACTACAACTTCTAACACTGATTCATTTTTTTGCAGTACCTGAACAAATTTGACTGATTGAAGATGAAGCCTAGATGTGAAGATGGAGATTTATGTACTTCAGAATGTGTTTGTGGCTAAAGATGAGGATCTGTGTCACTAATATAGCATTTCTGTAACGAATATTGGCAGGTTGAGAAAGTGCTTGAAGATGAACATCAAGATTTACGTACTCGTTCATTCAGAATACATTTGTAGGTAAAGATGGAGATAAACTTCAACTTATAACACTGAACCAAATTTTTTGCAGTAACTGAACTGACAGCTTTAAGTTTAAATGTGAACATAGAGATTTACGTATTCCTTCATTCAGAATTCAATTGTGGATAAAGATGTAGATTTTTGCAGTAACTGAGCAAATTTGACAGGTTGAAGATGAAGTTTAGATGTAAAGAAATAGATTTATTTACTTTTTCATTCAGAATACGTTAGTGGATAAGGATGAAGATGAACTTTAACAATTTATAACATAGTTCCATTTTTTTGCAGTAGCTGAGCAAGTTGGATATGAAGCTTAGATGTGAAGATGGAGATTTATTTACTTGCTGATTCAGAATATGTCTGTAATCTAGCATTTCTGTAATAAACATTGACAGTTTGCAGTAGTGTTTGTAGATGAACATGGAGATTTGTGTACTTTTTCATTCAGAATTCGTGGATAGGGATGAAGATAAACTTCAACAATTTATAACATTGATTCAGAATCTTGCAGTATTCGAAAAAATTTGACAGATTGAAGATCCAGTTTAGATGTGAAGATGAAGATTTATATACTTTTTCATTCAGAATACGTGCGTGTATAAAGATGAAGAGAAACTTTAACAACACCTAACACTGATCCATATTTTTGCAGTAGCTGAACAAGTTTAACAGCTTGAAATTTAGATATGAAGATACACACTTATGTACTTTTACATTCAGAATACGCTCATGGATAAAGATAACTGAACAAATTTGACAGTTTAAAGTTTAGATGTCAAGATAGAGATTTATGTACTTTTTCATTCAGAATACGTTCGTGGATAAAGATGAAGATAAAATTTATAACATTGATCCAGCTTTTTGCAGTAACTGAACAAATTTGACAGGTTGAAAATCTAATTTAGATGTGAAGATGGAGATTTATGTACTTTTTCATTCAGAATACGAGCGTGGATAAAAATGAAGAGAAACTTTAACAATTTATAACATAGATCCAGTTTTTTGCAGTATTTGAAAATAATTGACAGATTGAAGATCCAGTTTAGATGTGAAGATGAAGATTTATATACTTTTTCATTCAGAATACGTGCGTGTATAAAGATGAAGAGAAACTTTAACATCACCTAACACTGATCCATATTTTTGCAGTAGCTGAACAAGTTTAACAGCTTGAAATTTAGATATGAAGATACACACTTATGTTCTTTTACATTCAGAATACGCTCATGGATAAAGATAACTGAACAAATTTGACAGTTTAAAGTTTAGATGTCAAGATAGAGATTTATGTACTTTTTCATTCAGAATACGTTCGTGGATAAAGATGAAGATAAATTTCAACAATTTATAACATTGATCCAGATTCTTGCAGTAATTGAACAAATTTGACAGATTGAAGATCTAATTTAGATGTGAAGATGAAGATTTATATACTTTTTCATTCAGAATACGTGCGTGTATAAAGATGAAGAGAAACTTTAACAACACCTAACACTGATCCATATTTTTGCAGTAGCTGAACAAGTTTAACAGCTTGAAATTTAGATATGAAGATACACACTTATGTACTTTTACATTCAGAATACGCTCATGGATAAAGATAACTGAACAAATTTGACAGCTTAAAGTTTAGATGTCAAGATAGAGATTTATGTACTTTTTCATTCAGAATACGTTCGTGGATAAAGATGAAGATAAATTTCAACAATTTATAACATTGATCCAGATTCTTGCAGTAATTGAACAAATTTGACAGATTGAAGATCTAATTTAGATGTGAAGATGGAGATTTATGTACTTTTTCATTCAGAATACGTTCGTGGATAAAGATGAAGATAAATTTCAACAATTTATAACATTGATCCAGATTCTTGCAGTAATTGAACAAATTTGACAGATTGAAGATCTAATTTAGATGTGAAGATGGAGATTTATGTACTTTTTCATTCAGAATACGTGCGTGGATAGGGATGAAGATAAACTTCAACAATTTATACCATTGATGCAACTTTTTGCAGTAACTGAACAAATTTGACAGGTTGAATATAATATGAAGTTTACATGTGAAGATAGAGATTCATGTACTTGTTCATTCAGAATATGTTTATGGCTAAAGTTGAAAATTTGCATCATTGGTCTAGCATTGTTACAACGAATTTGACAGATTGACGTAGAATTTAGAGATGAACATAGAGATTTACGTACTCATTCATTCAGAATACATTTGTAGATAAAGATGAAGATTTTTATTAATAATACAACCAAATAAAATCTGTTCTCACAAAATCTCACAACGGTAATTTTCTTCACACAATTAAAAGTTACTTTTAGCAATAATAATAATAATAATAATAATAACAGAACTAAATCAAGATAACAAACAACAATTAATAAAATATTCAATTTAAATTCACCATCTCTATACAGATTCTATTGAAGCTTTATACGGTATTTCATTTAATTTTTAATGGATGAAATCAATTACTAATATTGATCCACTACTAGAGATGTTGATTAGGTATTCTCTTTAATTTCCGCTTGTTTCCGATGATGATGATCATCACCACCACCATCACTAGGTTACTACCGTTGATGATGATGATGATGATGATGATGATGATGATGTTCAGGTATGTTGTTTTAGTTCACTTGTTTTACTTGTAGTAGTACTAGTAATAGATCGCATATATATACACAGCCCTCTTGTACAAAACTAATCCCCGGCATCAGCTACAGCGTCGAAATATTGCTTTTAGAAATTAATTTATTCCATTACCTTTCAATTCATTAATATTTCATAGAATCATAGCAGACTCAAAGCTAATCTTTGATCAAAGTCGACATTGGAATGGGGGGTGGTGGATTCCGGATAAGTAGTACATAGTAGGTAGAGGGGTGTATGCACAACCAATTTACAATTATTTTTTTTTTTTTTGTAATTCTTCCAACCCCTGCCTCCTCTTCTCTACTACTAATTCCATCGTATTCATCTGTTAGATGAATTATTAAAAACGCTATTAATCTACCGAGACACGAGTCAATTTTCAATCATTAATAATGCGTGTCGATAAACAGATGTTCATCGGAGATGATTCTTTATACATATAGAATAAGAGAAGACGACTTATTTGATCTTACTTTACGATATTATTTGCCGATAATTAAGCGAATTTATTTCATGAAATGGACGAGAGAATAAACATGATGGTGTTGTATTAATCAAGTTCAAAATAAGGCGTCTTAATATCTCTATAAATCTACCGCCCTATCCCTGTATATTTTTGATATTATTATCACTAACTTCATATATATACAGGGTGATTCAAGAGGATGGGCCATTAAAAGTATAAGAAGTTCTAGTTATTGGAAGTTGATGAAATTTGGTATATAGCCGTTAAGTCCCCTGAATTTTCTCTAGAAATTATTTTCGTTGTTCTAGCTACCCTCCTTATATGGGGTAGTGCACCCTACTCTCTTATTTTAAATAGAATGGTATATTTTTTATTACATTTTTGAATTCTATAGTTAAAACGAAGGCGACTTTAATAACATGACCTATGGTCTAACGCTGAAAGTTTTTCAGATATTTCAGCTTTTAGTTCAGTTTTAAAATTTGCAGTGTTTAATTGAAAAATTCATATTTTTGAAGCTATAGAATTTGAAATGTTCAAACTTGAAAATTTTGTTGTTGACATGATGTACTTTCACCCAACTAAAACAGAATTCGATTATCTTTCAGCGTTTAGCTGAAATAAATTTTTCTTTCAGGCCATTTTCAAACTATAATATCTTGCTTATTTTAAATGGAACACCATATTTTTCTTTTTATGGTTAGATAGAGAAAATTATTTTGCATCGAACTGTATTAACATTCCCTATACCTACCTTTGATAATTTTTCAGTTATTCAACATTTTCAATTTCATCTAACTTTCTCTCTTGAAAAAAAAATATAAAACATAGAAGGCTTAGCAAAACAACTTTCAATTCAATTGTCACAATTAAGATGAAATTAATTGATTAATTTTAAAATATCTCAAGGAAGGAAAATGGAAGAAATTCATAACTAATTAAATCAATATTAATTGGATTTGTTTTTTATGCATGTGGAATATCTTAAAAGTTATAAAAAACATGTAAAATATTCAATATTAACGTCATTTGTGATGTTCTAACTTTTTTTCTAAGCCTTCTATGCGTTTCGTTATAGTTGAATTCGTTTCAAGGGAGGTGATTGGACGAAACTGAAAATTTTGAATAACTGAAAAATTATCAAAGATAGGTATAGGAAATGTTAATACAGGTTGATATAGAATTTTTTTCTCTATCTAACCATATAATAAGAAATATGGTGTTCTATTTAAAATAAGCAAGATATTATAGTTTGAAAATCGCCTGAAAAGAAAACTTATTTCAGCTAAACGCTGAAAGGTAATTAAATTCTGTTTAAATTGGCAAAAAGAACATTATTTTTACAACTTAGGTTCCAAGTTTCAACATTTCAAATGCTATAGCTTCAAAAATATTAATTCTTGAATTAAACACTGCAAACTTTAAAACTGAACTAAAAGCTGAGATATCTGAAAAACTTTCAGCGCTAGACCATGGGTCATGTTATCAAAGTCCACTTAGATTTCATCAAGGAATTCAAAAATGTAATAAAAAATATACCATTCTATTTAAAATAAGAGAGTAGGGTGCACTACCCCATATAAGGAGGGTAGCTAGAACAACGAAAATAATTTCTAGAGAAAATTCAGGAGATATAATGGCTACATACCAAACTACATCACCTTCCAATAACTAGAACTTCTTATACTTTTAATGGCCCATCCTCTTGAATCACCCTGTATAGAGAAAAGGAATTTAACGAAAGATGGGAAACATACGGAAAAACTTGTAAGATAGATGGTTATAAGTAGGAAATATGAAGACCGATACTTTATTGAGATGCCGGGGTTTGAGGGGGTGAGAATAGATAGCTACTTTGGTCTTCGGTATGGAAAGACATTACGAAGTTAGTTTCGCTTCAATTTCATAAAAATAATGCTCTAATAGCTAATGTGTTAGATATAGACCAAAGGAGTTTTTTTTTCTTTCTTTTACTATATCTGTAGTGTTGTTTGTGTTGTTTCCACAGTTGATTTACCGACCATTCCGACAACATATAGATTAGAAATATAAGGGTGGTGGTTGTTTTTTTTTTCGTTGCTTCTTCGTCTAATGGAGAAACTGGAAGAGAATCAAAGTTCAATAAATTTTTCCGAATAGTAGAGAGGATTATGGTGGTAGTAATGGAAATATTAATTATAAGCATTAAGGGTTGTCATCCCCATAGGGTATGATATTTCTTACAATTGACCACAGTTTTAGTTTGTTGCCAACAAAAAAAAAACAGTACTAATTACTACAAGGATCAAAATTTTTATACCATGCACAGAAAAGTGAAGAAAATTTTTTTCCCATTGTAGCATTACATAAGCATAATTTTTTCATCAGAAAGCTTTTGTATTATTGGTGGATTAATATGCATACAAAGGAGAAGAAAGAAAGAAAGAGAGAGAGAGAGAGAGAGAGCGAGAGGACCTCTTATTATAAGCATTGAGGGTTGTCATCTCTACGGCATGATATTTCTTAGAATTAACTACATTCTTACTTTGTTGCCAAAAAATACTTAGAGCTACATTCATTAAATTGAGGAGCTCCTACAGAGACAAAAATTTTGCACTATGCACAGATCAGTAAAGAACATTTTTATCTATTGCCATTGTAGCATTACTTAAGCTTTTGTACTGTGGGTGGATTATTATGCATACTTGGGTGAAGGAAGAAAGAGGGTGAGAGAAAGAAAGAGAGAGATAGAGAGAGAGACCTCTTGGGCATAGCATAGACCAGTGAAGAACAGTTTTCTCTATTGCCATTGTAGCATTAGATGAGCATAATTTTTTTGATCAGAAAGCTTTTGTATTATTGGTGGATTATTATGCATATGAAGGTGAAGAATGAAAGAGGTAGAGGGAGAGAGAGAGAGAGAGAGAGAGAAACCTCTTGGGCCGAAAGAATGATGGTGGGAATAATGGAAGTATTAATTATAAGCATTAAGGGTCGTCATCCATACAGCACGATATTTCTCAGGATTGACCACATTTTTTAGTTTGTTACCAAGGAAAAACGACTAATTAGAGTCACATTCATGAAATTGAGGAGCAGCTACAAGAACAAAAATTTGACAATATGCACAGAACAGTGAAGAACAGTTTTTCCTATTGCCCTTGTAGCATTACTTATGCATGAATTTTTGATAAAAAAGCTTTTGCATTGTCAGTGGACTATTATGCATACAAATGTGAAGACACAGAGAGAGAGAGAGAGAGAGAGAGAGAGACAGAGAGATAGAGGGGGAGAAAGAGAGAGAGTGAGAGACCTTTATGATTTGGAATATTAAGGATGGTCTGTAGGAGCCCCCAAAATCAGGTGAACGAAGAGATATCTCCTTAGACTAGGATGAGAAGCGATTCTTTCTAGATTCGAATCAAAAATCAAAGATTCAATCAGCATTGATTGCTGCTACTCTCTTTTGATTTTTAATGTAGAGTTTTTTGTTTTTATTTTGCAGCATAGAAAACACAGTGAGCACAAATTAAGGAGCTCCTAGAGAAGTTACAAAAGAAGAGGTTGAAAAGAGAGGTAATTCTTACATCAAACTTTAAATTATAATTTCTTAAAGAACAATTCGAAGGGAAGTTTTATCTTATGCTAAATTTTTGTAAAAGATAGATAAGATTCAATCAGCATTAATTCATGCTACTCCTTTCTGATTTTCATCGTGGAGCTTTTTATTCTGCAGCAAACTAAAGAGCTTCTAGAGATGTGACAAAAGATAAAATTCGAAGAGCAGGTAGTTCTTATATCAAGCATTGAAAGATAATTTCTTAGTGAATAATCTGAAGGCCAATGATTTGATCAGTATTGTCTTATGCTAAGTCTTTGCAAGAGATAGATATTCATTGATTATTTTCATAACTTCATTCTGATTGTAATCTAATCTCCTTGTATGTTTGACCAAGGAAGCTGCCTTTGCTTATGTAGAAGAGTAATAGTTACATTAGCTAAAATTAAGGAGCTCCTACAGAAATCACAAATATTTCTAATGCAATTATGCCTTTTGTATTATCAATGGAATATTTTGTACTGGAGGTTTGCCGAAAAGCAGCTGAAGGAAGAGATATCTCTTCGAACTAGAATGTTACACGATTCTTTTTAAGATCGATTCAAAAATCAAGGATTCAATCAGCATTGATTAATGCTACTTCTTTCTGATTTTCACAGTAGAGCCTTTTATTTTGCAGCAAATAAAACACAGCCATTACAAATTATGGAGCTCCTAGAGATGTGACAAAAGATAAAGGTGGAGGAGCAGGTAGTTCTTATAACAAACATTGTGGTATAGTTCCTGAAGGAACAATTCGAAGGGGAGATATCCTATGCTAAATTTTTGCAAAAGATAGATAAAATTCAATCAGCATTGATTCATGTTACCCTTTTCTGATTTTCATTGTGGAGCTTTTTATTTTGCAGCAAACTAAGGAGCTCTTAGAGAGGTGATAAGAGATGAAGAGGAGCAGGTAGTTCTTACATCAAACATTGAAATATGATTTCATTCTTTCTTTCTTTCTTTCTTTCTTTCTTTCTTTCTTTCTTTCTTTCTTTCTTTCTTTCTTTCTTTCTTTCTTTCTTTCTTTCTTTCTTTCTTTCTTTCTTTCTTTCTTTCTTTCTTTCTTTCTTTCTTTCTTTCTTTCTTTCTTTCTTTCTTTCTTTCTTTCTTTCTTTCTTTCTTTCTTTCTTTCTTTCTTTCTTTCTTTCTTTCTTTCTTTCTTTCTTTCTTTCTTTCTTTCTTTCTTTCTTTCTTTCTTTCTTTCTTTCTTTCTTTCTTTCTTTCTTTCTTTCTTTCTTTCTTTCTTTCTTTCTTTCTTTCTTTCTTTCTTTCTTTCTTTCTTTCTTTCTTTCTTTCTTTCTTTCTTTCTTTCTTTCTTTCTTTCTTTCTTTCTTTCTTTCTTTCTTTCTTTCTTTTTTTCTTTCTTTCTTTCTTTCTTTCTTTCTTTCTTTCTTTCTTTCTTTCTTTCTTTCTTTCTTTCATTCTTTCGTGCATTGGAACACCTGAAACATTCATTTCTACTCTATTAAAGCTCAAAATTGCCACAAACATTGACAGAACAATCCGATTTTCCCAATCACTGATCAAACTCCAATTTACACTTGTTGAACATGATTTCTCTGAATCGATTCGATAGGGAAATTCCACCCCCACCCCCACTCATTCCATGTTCAATCTTGTTTACAACAACCCTGCTATTCCACCAAACACACACAATACTTGATGATTGTTCCTGTAGTTCCTGAAAAGCGCCAATCTTATAAAACTCTCCACCATCATCATCATCAGAATTGGGGCGGTTATTGTCGACCTATTGAAAAACCATTCGAATTTTTTCTACCGATATCAACCCTCACCACTTCAATTCACACACACACACATACAAATACACACGTATACAAGTACACAGAATACAACCTGTTGAATGTTTTCCAGTTATCATGCACCAGTTTGGAGTTTAGTGTTAGTTATAGGCATTCGATACCTCGATAGTCTACACCGCCGCCTCCACCACCACCGCCACCGCCGCCTCCATCGCCGCTGCCACCGATTGAATTTCAACAGGATCGTGAACCGATTGAATCCAATCTGTAATTACAGCTCTACCGTATCAATCAACACACCAAATCTTAATTAAACTCAAGGGTGACGGGGGGTGGGGGATAAGACGAAGAAAAAACTAAATTTCTATTTTATGTAAATTGATTTTGATGAAATTCAAAACGTACAAATACCCCCCCTTTCCCTTTCACCTATCTTTTTCCGTTGCGTTGATGGATTAAAATCATAATCACTGAAGCGATTATCGTATTAGCATTTCTTGTCGTTAACTTCTTGTACATTTCAAATTTGAAACCTCGGTTTTTTCCCTCGATTGAGAATTCTAAACAAATTCCACACACACATACATACATACATAGGCATGTATACAGGGTGAGCCAAGAGGATGGAACCCTAAAAGTATAAGAAGTTCTACTTGATGGAACTTTATGAAATTTGCTATATAGCCGTTTTGGCACCTGAACTACCTTTAGAAAATATTCTCGTTGTTCTAGCTATCCCCCTTATATGGGGTAGTGCACCCTACTCCCTTATTTTAAATAAAATGGTATATTTTTTATTACATTTTTGAATTCCTTGATAAAATCGAAAGGGACTTTGATAACATGACCCATGGTCTAGCGCTGAAAGTTTTTCAGATATTTTAACTTTTCATGAAATTTTTAATTTTGCAGTGCTTAAATAAAAAATTCACAGCATAGAAACTATTGCAGTTAAAATGTTGAAATTTAGAAATCTAATAGTACAAATAACGTACTTTCTATCAAACTGTAGAACATTTAATTATCTTTCAGCGTTCGGCTGAAATGAATTTTTCTTTCAGGCAATTTTCAAGCTACAATAACTTGCTTATTTTAAATAGAACCCCATATATCTGTTTATATGGTTGGATAGAGAAAAAAATTCTGCATCGAACTGTATTAACATTTCCTATACCTATCTTTGATAATTTTTCACTTATTCAGAATTTTCAATTTCGTCTAATTTTCTTTCCTGAAATAAAATGTAAAACATAGAAGGCTTAGCAAAACAACCTCCAATTCAATTGTCACAATTAAGATGAAATTAATTAATTAAATTTGAACTATCTTAATGAAATAAAATGGAAGAAATTGATAATTAATTAAATTAAAATTTATTTCATTCGCTTTTTGTGTATGTAGAATGTCCTAAAGTTGTAAAAAATACAGGTAAAATATTCATTATTAACGTCATTTGTGGTATTTTGTCATTTTGCTAAGCCTTCTATGCATATTATTAAAGTTGAATTATTTTGGCATAGGCGACTAGAAGTATTATATTTTGCTTCAAGGGAGGTGATTGAACGAAATTGAAAATTTTGAATAACTGAAAAATTATTAAAGATAGGTATAGAGAATGTTAATACAGTTCGATGCAGAATTTTTTTCTCTATCCAACCATATAAAGAGAAATATGGGATTCTATTTAAAATAAGCAAGTTATTATAGTTTGAAAATTGCCTGAAAAAAAAATTCATTTCAGCTAAACGCTGAAAGATAATTGAATTCTGTTTAAATTGGCAACAAGTACACTATTTGTACTACTTAAATTTCAAGTTTCAACATTTCAGATGTTATATCTTCTAAAATATGAATTTTTCAATCAAACACTGCAAATTTTAAAATTGCACTAAAAGCTGAAATATCTGAAAAACTTTCAGCGCTAGACCATGGGTCATGTTATCAAAGTCCCTTTCGATTTCATCAAAGAATCTAAAAATGTAATAAAAAATATACCATTCTATTTAAAATAAGAGAGTAGGGTGCACTACCCTATATAAGGGGGGTAGCTAGATCAACGAGAATATTTTCCAAAGGTAGTTCAAGTGCCATAACGGCCACATATCAAATTTCATAGAGTTTCATCTATTAGAACTCCTTATACTTTTAGGGTGCCATCCTCTTGGCTCACCCTGTATACAGGAAGTTGGTTTTATTTTCTGATACATATCGGTTATACATAGATATAAGAAGGGGGTGGGGGTTAGAGAGGAAACTGTAATAATTATACACTGGATTTGTTGTGTGTGCTCAACTACCATGTGAGAATAAATGGATTTCTTTTGTTCAATAATAATAATAATAATAGTAATAATAGTAGAGATTACCGTTCGTTTGTTATTTTCTACAATATATATATTTAAAAAACAATTGATTAAAATCTTTAATGTGTTGTTAATGTTAATGTTAATGAACAGATTAAACTGAAAATTACTCAGTCAGTAAGAGAAAAAACAGTACTCGTATAGTTTTAATGAGTGTATTGTTTTCAATTGGATGGAAACCGTTCTGTTTTCATATAAATAACAAGAGGAACGAAGGAAAAAAAATTGTATAAAAATTTATGTCTTTCCAAATTATAATTATTTGTATCTTCTTACCACTCACACAATAACTAATGAAACTGTTTGATTATCTGATTTGTGTTAAATTTTCAAACTAAACTCAAAGTTAATTACTGACTGACAATTACAATGAAAAATATTCTTATTGTTCTTTAATTTTTTTTTTTTTTTAAGGATACGATTTTATCGACGCGATAGATCTACACTACATGCAACTTTGGTGTTTTTCGCTATAAAATCCTGTCCTTTTTTTTCTTTTCCTCTATCCAATGGTTATTGAAAGGGGCCAATTTAGAAATGTCCCACCTGTTGATAAAAAAAAAGAATCGATGGACTGGTTGAGAACAAGAAGAATAATAAGGGTGGTGCTGGTGGTGGTGGTGGTGGTGGTTGTGGCGATTTATGGACAAGAGCCATTGGGGGTGCACGAGGGTGAAATAGGTAAGAAAAGGTCGATCTTTATTGGAATTTGATTTGTTTGAATGATGACAAGTTCCCACGATCGTCAATCTCTATGTTGAAATTTCGATGAATTCAATCGAGTATTAAAGAATTCGTTTTGGTTGAGATTCGAGTGAAATTCTATAGAAGTCTATGATGTAAATCCGTATCTATATTTTTGAGGGTGTAAATCTGTATCTGTATTTTGAAGCTGCTTAACTGAAATCGTATTAAATCTGTTGACAGGACCGGTACTGATGTATTATGGGCCCTTGTGCTAAGAACTATTTCGCCTCCTTTGCTTGTTTATAATTTTATTATTAGGCTGTAGCGGCTCGTGATTTGGATTAATGAAGGTGTCGCTCTTACTTAGGTACATGTACAGAACATGATTAAGAAAAAATGAAAGAAGGAGATTAGGGAAAGGAAAAAGAAAGACAAGTAGGCGGAAATTTAAGACAAAGGAAAAAGGAATTAAATAAAGAAAGAAAGAGAGGACAAAAAGAAAGACAGTAGAGAAAGAAAGAAAGAAAGAAATGTATACAAAAGAGTGTGTGTGTGTGTGTGAGAGGGAGAGAGAATACAAGAGAAATGAAAGAAGAACGAAAGGAGAAAAAAAAGAAAGACAGGAGAGACAAAAAAGAAAGATAAGAGGAGAAAAACAGAAGGGCCAAAAAGGAAAGAGAAAATGAGAGAGAGGAAATGCATCAATTAAAGCCAGAAATAAACATAAGAGATAAACAAAGAAAAAATAATGAGGAAAAAAGAAAAAAGGACAGATTGAAAAAGGAAGGAAGACAAGATCGAAATAAAGAGGAAAGACAGGAGAAACTGAAAAAAAGAAGACAGCAGAGAAAGAAATATGATTAAGAAAAAAATAAGAAGCACGGTAAAGTAAAATAGAACGACAGGAAGGTTCAAAGGTAAGATAAAGGAAGGAAGAATTGAATAAATAAAGAACGAAAGAGTGGAGAAAAAGGAAAGACAGTAGAGGAAGAAAGAAATAAGATAAAAAGTAAAGAAGAAAAAAAGCAAAAGATAAAGATGAAAACGCAGGAGAAGAAAATAGAACAGCGATAGAAGAAAGAAAGAATTGTATGCAAAAGAAGCAGAGAGAATGGAAGAGAAATAGAAGAAATAACGAAGGGAGTGAAAAAGGAAAGATAAGAGACAAAAGAAAGACAGGAAAGACAAAAAGTAAAGAAAAAATGACGAAAGGCAGAAAAGCATCAGTGAAAGACAAGAATAAACACAGGAGATAAACAAAGAAAGACGAATGGAGAAAAGAATAAAGGACAGAAGGAAAAAAGAAGCAAGACAGGAAAGAAATGAGGTGGAAAGATAGGAGAAAAAGAAAAAAAAGAAAACAGCAGAGAAAGAAATATGATTGAGAAAAAAATAAGGATAGCAGGGAAAAAAGAAAGAAAGAAAGGTGGAAAGGTAAGATAAAGGAAGAAAGAAATAAAGGAAGAGAAAGGAAAGACAGTAGAGAAAGAAAGAAATAAGATAAGAAATAAAGAAGAAAGGGCAAAAGATAAATATGATAAGCACAGGAGAAGAAAATAGAACAGCGATAGAAGGAAAGAAAGAACGAAAGAAATGTATACAAAAGAGGTAGAAATAATGTAGGAGAAACACAAGAAAGAACGAAAGGAGAGAAAAAGGAAAGTGAAGAGAGAAAAGAAAGAGTGAAGAAACAAGAAAGAAAGATAAGAGAAAGAAGAAAAATAGAAGAGACAAAAAAGGAAAGAAAGGATGACGAAAGGCAGAAAAAGCATCAGTGAAAGATAGAAATAAACAAAGAAAGAATAATGGGGAAAAAAGAGAAAAGGACAGAACATAAAAGGAAGGAAGACAAGAAAGAAATAAAGAGGAAAAAAAGAAACAAAAGAAAAAAGAAAACAGCAGAGAAGCAAAAAGAAGTATTTAAATAAAAAAAGAAAAAAAGAAAGCAAGGAGAAAAGGAAAGGCAGTAGAGAAAGAAAGAAAAAAGGTAAAAAATAAAGAAGAAAGGCAAAATATAAGGATGAAAAACGTAGGGGAAGAAAATAGAACAGCGATGGAAAGAAGGAAAGAAAGAAATGTATACAAAAGAGGGAGAGGAAATGCAATAGAAATAGAAGAAAGAATGAAAGGAGAGAAAAAGGAAACTTAAGAGACAAAAGAAAGACAAAAGAGACGAAAAAGGAAAGAAAGAATAACGAACAGCAGAAAAAATCATGAAAGAAAGACAGAAATAAGCACACAAGATAAACAAACAAAATAGAATGCAAAAAAGAAAGAAGGATAGAAAAACATAGAAAAATGACAGGAAAGGAAATAAAAAGGAAGATAGGATAAAAAGAAAGAAGAAAAGGCAAAGGAGAAAGAGAAAATAAAAAATACAAGAAAGAGAAAAAGAATAAAGGAAGACAACAGAGAAAGAAAGAAAAATAGAAGAGAAAGAAAATAAAGATTAACATGAAAATGCCTAATTTAGTTTTTGTTTTTAGAATTTTTTTTTTTTAATGAAAACTGTACAATTGAATTCAACCAAAAAAAATAAGGAGCTAAATAAAATTAATTGGGATGTGATAGAAAAATTTTAGCGAAATCTGTCGTACCATTTTTGTGATAAAAAATAAAATAATGTTAAAAGATTAGTTTCTAACACAAGGGTGGAAAGTGTTGTCTTTGCGAAACTCGAGGTAGCATTGTCATTTCGCAATGACTCTTTTACACACGAATATCGAGCAGTATATTTTCTACGATTGAACAGAAACTTAAAAATTGCTCTTTAAATCAGTAAATCTTACAACAGATAAAGTAACTTTTCCGCCCTAAGATAGAAAAGTACTTTTCCGCCCGCTTTATTGTATTTTCATTTTTTTTTTCAAAAACTAGTCGATAGATATTTTTAAAATTTTGTATAAATGAAGCGTAGACTTATATTAAGCTATGGTAATTTTTTGAAAATTTTTAAACTTACAGTTTTTCTTTTATCCAGTAAAATTCGACCTTAACTGTAAATCGCTTTCACACTCTTCTGTTGTCTGTTTGGAGGGCGATGGAGAAGTTATACAACAGTCGCGATCTCAATCTACATCTCTATTTTGAGGATGTTGTTGTTTTATACCACTAATTTTTTGTTTATTTGGACAACACTGGGAAATTCAAGAATTCAGCAATAATCACGATCTAGATCTCTATCTCCAGTAGTTAATTATAAGCGTATTGTAGTTGTTGCATTTATTGTCTACCTGTCTCTGTCTAACCATCCCCCCACCCACCCACTCCTACAATTGGTTGTTGATGCATTCGTGTAATATTATAATAACTTATGACAACGACATCTGTCGACATTTGTACATTGATGTGGCATTATGCACAGGACGCTGTAATTACCACCAAAATAGTTAATTATTGAACATGTCCTGTGATTATTTAACATTAATTTACGGCAATAGGATGGAGATAGATTGATGGATATGTAAGTGCAGTTTACATACATACAAATCAAATGATGTATGATTCTTGTCCTATTATATCCATCTACCTAGCCATCTATTCTATACAACTATCTCTGTCTAACTATCTATGCCAACGATCTATTTAGTTATGTTTGTGGTAGTTTTGATTTTTGCCCAGATCCTACCTAGACGTGATAGACAAGTGTGCGAGAGAGAGAGAGAGAGAGAGATTTTGTATATTGTTATATATATATATATACATATGTATATATACGTATAATATAAATAAATCCTTATGGCATATTAAATCAAAACCATATGGTCCAAAGTGCTCCGCCATAAATTTAGACATTATAATGAGAATTTATGAGGATATTAAGCAGTTTTTTCTGTTGTTCTGTTAAATTTTTGTCAACTATCTCTATCTATATCTACACCTATCAGTCTATCTCTCTTTCTCTATTCTTCTCAATATTGTCCACTAGTTGTTTTTTTTTTTTGTGGATATCTCCTTCCTTTAGATATGAATACAATTGTTGTACAAAAACAATAAAAGCAACAAATCTTGTCATCATCATCATCAGCATGTAGACGGTTATAAGATGGATTCCTTTTAGTAGAATGAATCAGGGACGGACTTAGGCATGGTCTTTATGGGCTACTGCCTAGGGCGCCGGACAATCAACCATTTTGCGCCCAAGACAAAAACACTGAAAACTGGAACTGTTAGAACAAAAAATAGGGATAGAAGGTGCTTGTGTTACCTAAAGTTCTCGCTTAAAAAAAAAAAAATCGAGAAACTCATAATAGCGCTTTAGGAAGACCATGTAAAAGGAGCTTCATAAAATTGCTTCTTTTGAGAAATATTGGGTGAATTCTGAATTATAGAGGAAGATCTTGGAGCATGCTTTTTTTAATGAAACCTGGGAAAGTGACAGAAAAGCTTAGATGACCAATGAAATTATCAAAGAATGCTTGCTCAATCTAGATTAATGCTTCAACATTTCCAAAACAAGAGATCTAGAACATTTGGAAAGAGTAGTTTCTTCCCAAAATATCCCAAGCATCTATTACGCTATCAAAAGCATGAATGAATGCTTCACAAAATACAAGGCAAAAAAATTTCTAGAAACTTCTAGAGATACAGGAACAACAATTGGTACCAGTGTTTGCAGAAAGTTCACTTTCTCGCTTCAAAAAGAAATAAAATGGAGCGCTTTACGAAGACCATTTCAAGGAGCATCATAGAATTGCTTCTTTTTGGGGAAATCTCGCAGAAATTCTGAATTATAGACGAAGATCTTGGAGCATGCTTTTTTATTGAAACTTGGCAAAGTGACAGGAAAGCATGGATGACCAACAAAATTATCACAGAATGCTTCTTCGATCTAGATTAATGCTTCTACAATTCCAAAACAAGATATCTAGAACAGATGGCAACAGTAGTTTCTTCCGAAAATTTCCAGAGCATCAATTTAGCAATCAAAAGCATGGATGAATGCTTGTCAAAACACAAGGCAACCAAACTTGTACAAGCTTCAAGAGATAGAGTGACAACAATTGTAGAATATGCAAAAATTGATGAAAATGCTAAAATTAAGAAGCATTGTCTAAATAACATGATTTCATACAGTGGATTTTATAAAAATAAAACGCTGAATGTTCTTTTGATTGACAAAATTAGCAAGAAACTAGCAAAGATTGTAATGTAAATACAGTCAAAAACAAAGTCATACTACATATTCATTTCATTTTACACATGCTTATGGCAAAATTTTATAAAAGCAAGCATTTCTATCAACAGGGGTGTTTTTAGTCATGCTTTTAATGCCTAGGACGCAAAGGGAAAACTTCGCCTCCAAAAGCATCAAAATAAAAACAAAAAAACAACATAGGACTAGGGATGTCCAACATAGAAATAGGGATTACTTCGTCTTGAATAAAGTACTCCTTTTCCACAATGCTCTAAAGAAAGCACGATTTTTCGCTTGGCTCTAAAAATGAAAGAACTTGCAATAGTGCTTTAGAAAAATCACTTCAAGGTGCATCTTAAGGTCGCTTCTGTTTTGGGAAATTTTGGGGAAATTCTGGATTATAGAGGAAGATCTTGGAGCATGCTTTTTTTTAATGAAAACCGGAAAAGTTACAGGAAAGTATGGATGACCAACGAAATTATCAAAGAATGCTTGTTCAATCTAGACTAATGCTTCAATAATTCCAAAACAAGATATCTAAAATAGGTAGGAACAGTAGTTTCTTCCGAAAATATATCGAGCATCTATTTCGCAATCAAAAGCATGACTGAATGCTTCACAAAATAGAAGGGAAAAAAATTTCTATAAGCTTCCAGGGATACAGTGACAACAATTGTAGAATATGCACAAATTGATGAAAATGCTAAAATTAAGAAGCATTGTCTAAATAACATGCGTTGAAACGGTGGATTTTATAAAAATAAAATGCTGAACGTTCTTTTGATTAACAAGAAATATCAAAAAACTAACAAAGCTTGTACATTCTTTAGAAGTCAGATTATATATCTAAATACAGTCAAAAACGAAGTCATGCTACACATTCGTTTAATTTTACACATGCTTATGGCAAAATTTTACATAAGCAAGCACCTCTATCAACAGGGACGTTTTTAGTCATAGTTTTAATGCCTAGGGCTCTTATCAATCAAAAAGAAAACTTCGCCTCCAAAAGCACAAAAATAAAAACAAATTTAATGTTGAACAAAGTATGCTTCTCAATGCTCTAAAGGAAACACAATTTTTCGCTTGTCTCGCAAAATGAAGGAAGTCGCAATAGTACTCTGGAAAAGCTTCTTCAAGATGCATCATATGGTCGCTTCTGTTTTGGAAAGTCTCGGGGAAATTCTGAATTACTGAGGATCATCTTGGAGCATGCTTTTTTATATTTCCTCACATGACTCAGCTTAGATTTTCCAACAGACTCGTTAGTAAAGAAAAAGTTACTCATTTTCTCAGGAAAATCGAAATGAGCAAAATCTGTTAGTTTGCAAAATTGATGGTAGATGGCATCAAACGTACAAGAATTGCAAGGTTGCTGAATCTTTTTTTTTAAATTTCTATAATAATAAAATCGACCTAATTAACATAATTTCATTATATTCACTATGATGAATTCGAAATTCAAAACAAATTAATTTTTTTACAAAATGACAAATGTGTTGGCCCCAGAAACAGTGTTAACCCTGGGCCCCAAAAAGTTTGTAGTCCGTACCTGTAATGACCAGTTTTTTGCGTATTATGAATTGTTGATTTGCTCGATTGTTTTTATTATTATTATTACTATTATTGTTTTTATTTATTATTGTTTAACATAATATAAAGATTGGAATCTTTATAGAAATATTGTTAATTTATGCAAATTGTGTAAATAGGTCGAAATTTTCTCGATTATTTCTTTGATTTGCGTCAATGTAACAAACAGACATATACACACGATTTATATATTACGATAACTATCTTTTGTTCATATTTTATTGTTTATTTTTTTTTATTATTATTATTAACAATCACATATTTGGAAAATTTAATAGTTGTATTGTAATAAAATTCAAGGATAATCGAGAATATTGTGTAAAGAGATGCAAATACAGTGAAATCTCTCTAAAATGGGCAATTTCGAGTAGTCATCAAGTGTCATTTTTACAAAATTTTAAAATAAGCATGTGTAAAATGAAGTGTATGATTTTTGTTCATTTTTGACTGCACTTAGAAGTATAACGTTTTCTAAAGAACGTACAGCCTTTGTTGTTAGTTTTTTGCTATTTTTTGGTCAATCAAAAGGACGTTCAACATTTTGGACACCGTCTGTAAGCATTTTTATCAATTTATCCATATTCTACAGTTGTTTTTACTATATCTGTAAAAGTTTATAGAATTTTTTTTGCATTATACTTTGTGAAGCATTGATTCATGCTTTTGATGTCGAAATAAGCCTTCTGGAAATCTTCAAATTGTTGAATTTTAGAAGGAAACTACTGTTACTGCTATTTCCATAACTCTTCTTTTGCAATTGTTGAAGCATTATTTTTAGCAAGTATTCTCCAGTTGGAGTGGCTGTGAGACGCATTGTAGAAGACGCATTTTTTATCGGCTTCCTCATCTTTTTCCGTCTAGTTAGTACTACCTTTCTATCATAAATTCTTTGGACATCCATGCTTTCCAAATTGCAGTTTCTTGAACCAACGGAATTTTTGCTGTTTAGTTTAAGCATTGCAGTTAGTGGTTGTCTTCAGCTTTTATCATCTTTACGTTCAAAATATTGTCTAGGGAATAACCTCGTACTAGTTCTAAGCAGAACAGCATATCGAATGAGGAATCATTCAAGCGAATCCTTCAAAGCATGTTTATTATAGCCCAAAATGGTTTGAAACATGGAAGTTTTTGTAGCTTTTACAGTCTTTTGTTGTACCATACAAGCCTTTAAAACATGCAGTTTTTTGCAGCTTATACAGTACAGAATCCTTTGAAGTTTCTTTGTTATAGCACAGAATCTTTTGGAGCATAAGATTTTTTGAAGCATCTACAATTTCTTATTATAGCACAGAATCCATTGAAGCATTTAAGTTTTTGTAGCTGCTACAGTTTTTGTTATAGCACAGAATCCTTCATATCACAAGACTTCTTGCAACTACTAAAATTTTTTTTTTTTAGCATAGAATCCTTCATATCATAGCACTTCTTGCAACAGTCACATTTTTTTTATTATAGCCTAAAATCGTTTGAAGCATAGAAGTTATTGTAGCTTCTACAGATTCTTAGTTATAGCATAGAATCCTTTGAAGCATGGAAGTTTTTGCAACTTCTACAGTTTTTTTGGTATAACACAGAATCCTTCAAAGCACAAGAATTTTTACAACTTTTACATTTTTTTATTATAGCCTGAAACCCTTTGAACCATGGAAATTTTTCCAACTTCTACAGTTTTTTGTTTTAGCACAGAATCCTTCATATCACAAGACTTCTTGCAGTTCTTAATTTTTTTTTCAGTATAACATAGAATCCTTTTGAAGCATGGAAGTTTTTGTAACTTCTACAGATTTTTAGTTATAGCCTAAAATCCTTCAAAGCATAAGATTTTTCACAACTTCTACATTTTTTTTTATATTATAGCCTAAAATCGCTTGAAGCATGGATGTTTTTGTAGCTTCTACAGATTTTTAGTTATAGCCTAGAATCTTTTGAAGCATGGAAGTTTTTGCAACTTCTACAGTTGCTTGTTATAGCACAGAATCATTCATATCACAAGACTTCTTGCAACTACTAATTTTTTTTATTAAAGCCTAGAATCCTGGAAATTTTTTCAACTTTTACAGTTTTTTGTTATAGCATAGAATCCTTCATATCATAAGATTTCTTGCAACAATTACATTTTTTTTATAGCCTGAAATCCTTTGAAGCATGGAAGTTTTTGCAACTTCTACAGTTTTTTTTTATAGCCTAGAATCCTTTCAAACATGCCGGTTCTTGCAACTTCCATAGTTTTTCGTTTTGGCACAGAATCCTTTGGAGCATAAGAGTTTTTGCAGCTTTTACAATTTTCTATTATAGTACCGAATCCCCTAAAGCATGTCAGTTTTCGCAACTTCTACATTTTCTTGTTAAAACATAGACTCCTTTGAAGCATGCACTTTTTTTCAACTTCTACGTTCTTTTATTATAAAATAGAATCCTTTGAAGCATGGAAGTTGTTGCAACTTCTGCATTTTTTGTGTCATAGCAAGGAATCCTTTGAAGCATGGAAGTTTTTGCAACTTCTACAGTTTCTTGTTATAGCACAGAATCTTTCAAAGCATAAAAGCATTTGCAACTTCTACATTTACTTTATAGGCTAGAATCTCTTGAAGCATGCACCTTATTGTAACTTCTAGTAGGTTCTTCAGTTATTTCTTATAGCATAAAATATCTTGAAACATGTACGTTAATGCAACTTCTACAGTTTTTTGTTATAACACAGAATCTTTCAAAGCATAAGGTTTTTTTACAACTTCTACATTTTTTAATTATAGCCTGAAATCTTTTGAAGCATGGAAGATTTTGTAGCTTCTACAGTTTTTTAGTTATAGTCTAGAATCTTTTGAAGCATGCACGTTATTGAAACTTCTACAGTTTTTTGCAACTTTTACATTTTTTTATTATAGCCCAAAATGCTTTGAAGCATGGAAGTTCTTATAACTTCTACAGTTTTTTGTTATAGCATAGAATCCTTTGAGAAGCATGCAAATTTTTGCAACTTTTCCAGTTTTTTCTTCTAGCACGGAACTCGAAATGGAATGTTGTTCCTTTTATTCTGCCATATAAGGGATGTTCTAAGCTTGTGAAACGTCCATACTATAATAAGATAACCAATTATGTTTCACCTACTGTAATGGATACAAATACCAAGGTGGTGACTATTGGTAATAATTAACCCACCCTCTCACCCTCCCCCATCCTCCTTATAACCATCAACATCCCTTATTTTGCGTACACTATCAATATTCAACAGATCATACTAACTAACTATTGCATATCAATAGCAATAACGCTATCTGTCTGGTTGTGTATAGAATCAAGTTGTAAATCAATTCATGCAATTGGAGATGTAATTGTGCAATACCACATGACACCCTACCGATCTATATATATATAGAGTGATAGATATAGGCTTTGAACTATCAGTATATCCCTTAATACAGATTGATATTGCCATTGACAGGTATATTGCCGTAGAAATACGGCTAGTAAAGGGATGAGGTATCATTGTCCTTTAACTGACTGACTGAATCAATTGAATATGTCATAAATTTTGAATTAATCTACGCAGTATTTGTTTGATATTGATCGAGAATTGATGAAGGATGCGAGCGACATAGAGATGCTAGGGCAAGATTAAAAGACGACCAAATTAGAGATGAGTTAAAGAAGATGACAGAGAAAAAGAATAATAAGTTAGAGGGTGTAAAAGACAAGGATAGAAATAGAGAAGGTTGGTAATAAGAGCAAAAGCCCTTTGACTCCTCTGGTGTAGAGATTAACCGTTATTTATAGGGTCATTCCTGATACATTGCTACTACTCTCTATCTCTCTATATAGGCAATCAGTGATCATTCGAGTATGGTAATTTACAATTAACGACGATCTTGTTGGCGTCCCTAATTCCGACCTATTCACAAAATAAAGAAAAGACGAACGATGGAACGAACGAACTTAATAATTATTGTCGATCTATGTATGGGTGTGTGTGAAGATTTGATGAACAAATATAGAAGAGGAAAAAATTAAGATGCAATCAAACCCCCCTTTTTACCTCACCCAAGATTTTATATAGAAGGCATTAAAAACATCTCGACTAATGGCTGGGAATAGCCGAAAAACAGCCATAAACAATAATTAAGTCCTAAAATGTCGATAGTTTTTGATCAACAATCACCACCCGCCTTAAAACTAAAAAAAAAAAGAAAACACAACCTAGACGATAAGAGGACAGGTTTAATATTATTGTTATTATTATTATTATTATTATTATTATAGCTTATTTTATTATCCATTTTGATTTTAAAACGATTCCTCTCAAATCTGTAAATTGATTGTCACAAATCAAATTGGTCGTAAACTGATGAAATAGCTGTATTTGGCGTCAACAGGATATTGTCACGTTATTTTTTTTTTCTATTTACGTCTCATTCGAAAATTTAGGTAATCAACACCTGTAAAATACGCCCCACTCCAAAGTGGTGGGGGTTTGTAGCCTATAATCTCCCACTCTAAAATGGTGGGACACGTGTATCGGTTTCTTTCACAACTCAATTAAAATTCACTATTATCACGTCATTTTTCTATTTGTAATACGTCTCATTCGATAATTTAGGTAATGAACACCTGTAAAACACACCCCACTCCAAAGTAGTGGGAGTTTGTACCCTATAATCCCCACTCTAAAATAATGGGAGTTGTGTACCGGCTTCTTTCACAACTTTGGCGTCAACTGGATATTGTCACGTCATTTTTTTATTTGTAATACATCTCATTCGAAAATTCAGGAAATCAACACCTGTAGAAAACACCCCACTCTTAAGTAGTAGGAGTTTCAAACTTATAATCCCCACTCTAAAATGGTGGGAGTTGTGTACCGGTTTCTTTCACAATTTAATAAAAGTTCACAGTTGTTACGTCATTTTTCTATTTGTAATCCGTCTCATTCAAAAATTTATTTAATCAACACTTGTAGAATACGCCCCACTCCAAAGTAGTGGAGGTTTTTAGTCTCTATAACCCCTCTCTAAAATGGTGGGAGACCTGTATCGGTTTCTTTCACAGTTCAATTAAAATTCACTATTATCACGTCATTTTTCTATTTGTAATACGTCTCATTCGATAATTTAGGTAATGAACACCTGTAGTATACGCCCCACTCCAAAACGGTGGGAGTTTTTGGTCTATAATCCCCATTCTAAAATGGTGGGAGATGTGTATCGGTTTCTTTCACAGCTCAATCAAAATTCATTATTGTCACGTCATTTTTGTTATTTGTAATACATTTCATTCGATAATTTAGGTAACGAACACCTGTAGAAAACACCCCACTCTAAAGTAGTGGGAGTTTGTAACCTAGAATCCCCACTCTAAAATGGTGGAAGTTGTGTATCGGTTTCTTTCACAACTCAATTAAAATTCACTATTATCACGTCATTTTTCTATTTGTAATAGGTCTCATTCGATAATTTAGTTAATGAACACCTCTAGAACACGCCCCACTCCAAAGTGGGAGTTTCAAACTTATAATCCCCACTCTAAAATGGTGGGAGACGTGTATCGGTTTCTTTCGCAGCTCAATCAAAATTCACAACATCATCTTATTATAATAAGTCTTCACCCTTCAATCACACAATCCAACCCCCCTCTATTACTATATATCCAGTTTCTATCCAAACTGTAGGCTATCTCATTCTAATTTATTCCACTACCGAATGTTAGTGAATTGGAAAAAGGAAACGATGTAGAAAAACGTCGGATCGTGTTGTGATTTTTCAAAAGCAGTTTAAGAAACTGACAAGTGACTGCCGGGTTGAATGAAGTGGAGAGAAGAGGATGAAGGAGACGAAGAAGAAGAAGAAGAAGAAGAAGAAGAACAAAAAAAAATGGTGGAGTGAGTGGAGAATACAATTACTGAAACTGAATTTTTATTCATCATGATCATAGAACTAACTTTCAGGTCAATTGATTCGTGGAAATAATGGTGGTAAGTTAAGCACACACACACAAAAAAAATCATCCCCTTTTTATTGATTGTTTTTTTTTTTTGAAAAATTATCAATGCACGGCCGTTGACACAATTATAAATTGGGTGATTTTTTTTCAATTTCTCCAACAATCATTTAGTAAACTCGTAATAAGATTGATTTGTTAATGAGTATGAAGGGGATGATAATAATAGTAGTGGTGGTACTTGAAAATTGAAACATTGTTTATAGTAAGTTTTGATATTATTACGATTGATTATCTGTTAATAGTCGTATGATTATATAATCGAAACTTGTTTCCAACACCATATCAACGAGATTTTGTTTAGTTATTTATCGTTTTGTTGTTGGTAGTGGTGTTGAATGAACGAGTCAACCATATTGGGGCCCTATCTCGTACAGATATTTGCTGTTGACTCATAATTGATTTCACGTTTGTTTATTGCTGTTGAGATCATCATCATCATCATCATCAAAAACGGTTGTTGGAAATTTATACGCCACTCGGAATTTTTCGGTGTTGTTATCGAAAACTCAGACACATCGTCAACTTATAAACCACCCAGTCCCCTAATCAAATACGGTGGGGGGTGAGCTGAGCCATCCAGCCCGGCCGATCCCCACTCAAAAATAGGTGGGGGTGAGCTGAGCCTACCAGCCCGGTGGGAGGTCGGCTGAGCCATCCAACCGACCGATATCCACTCAAAACTGGTGGGGGTGAGTTACACAACTCTTGTCAACTCACCTATCTATCCGTCTTTGGCAATTTTCGTACTTTATGCGCCAAATGGGACAGATTAAGACTTGACTTGTTGAATATTTCAAAACTATATCTGCTATATCTCGACTGGTAGAGCTTACAATTCTTTTTTTGCTTGTTGTTGCTGGCTCCTCAATCGATTCTTGCTAGTAATAAAACTACAAGTAATTTGCTAGTGTTAAACGACATATTACATAGAAGGGATAGTTTGCCCTTTTTGGGTTACAGTTCTTAATAATTGTGATCCTTCCAATTTCCGATTATTCGGACTGTTTAATGTCCCGGTTTTCGGTCATTTGACACACAGTACTATCTATCCTTAAATAAATTGGAATTGTTTTGTGGTCAAACAGTACGGTTTATTGAGAGAAACACGTTTAACTAGTAGCAAGAAGGGGGATGTTATTGAGGGTAGTTACGATACAATTCTAAACACGATACATTGACTGTAAAATTAAACGAGTGTATTGCTGAAAATATCTGTGTAACTTTAGAAAAATTTGTCGATATGTATGTAGTTTTGTTAGAATAGACGATATTAACAATAGAATGACAAAAAAAAAATAAACAAAAAAAGAACTCTAGTGCATTGTTATCAGTGAGATAAAAGGCTACGAGACAAGGATGTTGCTATCCTGGTTTTCCATTAGACATTATTGAAAAGTGTGCAATGCGGCAATATTTCAAAATAAGGATATCAACTCTCATTTGTATATCTGTCAGTGTCAGTTTTGTTCGAGTTTTCCCTTTGGAAATATCCGGGGCGCATATCATCTGATGATTTTTCAAAGGAACTACTTCTATTTTGTTTTCAACTCTCTCTTTCTCTTTGTTTGTCTCTCTTTCTCTCTCACTCCCCTATATCTGTATCTTTATACAAAATTCTTGTGTACAACCATTGAAATTCCAACAATTTACACACAAGAATTCCATCCTCATCAATACCTGTCCTGATTTTAATCCCCCGCCATGTGTGTATGTGGATAGAACGAGAAAATCAAAATTGTGGTATGGTGGCTGATAGTGGTAGTAGTGGTGGTGTAGGTGGTGGAGGAGCAAGGGCAGGAGGAAAGGACGAATTGTTGGAGCTAATGTGCGAATGTTAATTTGCCAAACAAACCGACAAGATTAATCTTGACACGATCCGGAGCTTAATCCGGTAGGTTGTGATCGTATTGAGCCGTGTAATAAATCGATTGAAATTTACAAAACACACTGATTTGTGAATGACATCAGACAAATGCTTTATAGTAGTGACGTTGAGTCAAAATGAGTAAAGAGAATTTGATTAAATGAATGAGCTTCAGTTGAAAAGCAATACAAGTGAAGCAACTGATAAGGCAACTCTGACAATAAGTCTCATCCTATCTCTGATAAGCTCAATTGGAGACTTATTACACCATTTTTGATAGCACCATTGCCATTTAATCCATGTTCTAGTTTTGCTACAAGCTCACCCCAGCTATTCTCAAAGTGCTCATTTTTTTCCAAGCTAGCAGCGAGCATTACAGACACAACCTAAGTAAGGTAAGCGATAAGGTTATAAGCATTTTTAGCACATTATAGAAATGCTAAATAGTAGTGACTTTGAGCCAAAATGAATAAACAGAATTTGAGCTTCAGTAGAGGAGCAATGCAAGTGAAGCAACTAATAAGACAACTGTGAGTCTCATCCTATCTCTGATAAGCTCCATTGGTGACTTATTACACCAGAGATTTGGACTAAATGAATGAGCTTCAGTAGAGGAGCAATGCAAGTGAAGCAACTGATAAGGCAACTTTGAGCCTCATCCTATCTCTGATAAGCTCCATTGGTGACTTATTACACCATTTTTGATAGCAGCATTGCCATTTAATCCATGTTCTAGTTTTGCTAAAAGCTCACCCCAGCTATTCCCAAAGAGCTCATTCTTTTCCAAGCTAGCAGCGAGCATTACAGACACAACCTAAGTAAGGTAAGCGATAAGGTTATAAGCATTTTTAGCACATTATAGAAATGCTAAATAGTAGTGACTTTGAGCCAAAATGAATAAACAGAATTTGAGCTTCAGTAGAGGAGCAATGCAAGTGAAGCAACTAATAAGGCAACTGTGAGTCTCATCCTATCTCTGATAAGCTCCATTGGTGACTTATTACACCAGAGATTTGGACTAAATGAATGAGCTTCAGTTGAAAAGCAATACAAGTGAAGCAACTGATAAGGCAACTCTGACAATAAGTCTCATCCTATCTCTGATAAGCTCAATTGGAGACTTATTACACCATTTTTGATAGCACCATTGCCATTTAATCCATGTTCTAGTTTTGCTACAAGCTCACCCCAGCTATTCCCAAAGAGCTCATTCTTTTCCAAGCTAGCAGCGAACATTACAGACACAACCTAAGTAAGGTAAGCGATAAGGTTATAAGCATTTTTAGCACATTATAGAAATGCTAAATAGTAGTGACTTTGAGCCAAAATGAATAAACAGAATTTGAGCTTCAGTAGAGGAGCAATGCAAGTGAAGCAACTAATAAGGCAACTGTGAGTCTCATCCTATCTCTGATAAGCTCCATTGGTGACTTATTACACCAGAGATTTGGACTAAATGAATGAGCTTCAGTTGAAAAGCAATACAAGTGAAGCAACTGATAAGGCAACTTTGAGCCTCATCCTATCTCTGATAAGCTCCATTGGTGACTTATTACACCATTTTTGATAGCAGCATTGCCATTTAATCCGTGTTCTAGTTTTGCTACAAGCTCACCCCAGCTATTCCCAAAGAGCTCATTCTTTTCCAAGCTAGCAGCGAACATTACAGACACAACCTAAGTAAGGTAAGCGATAAGGTTATAAGCATTTTTAGCACATTATAGAAATGCTAAATAGTAGTGACTTTGAGCCAAAATGAATAAACAGAATTTGAGCTTCAGTAGAGGAGCAATGCAAGTGAAGCAACTGATAAGGCAATTTTGAGCCTCATCCTATCTCTGATAAGCTCCATTGGTGACTTATTACACCAGAGATTTGGACTAAATGAATGAGCTTCAGTTGAAAAGCAATACAAGTGAAGCAACTGATAAGGCAACTTTGAGCCTCATCCTATCTCTGATAAGCTCCATTGGTGACTTATTACACCATTTTTGATAGCACCATTGCCATTTAATCCGTGTTCTAGTTTTGCTACAAGCTCACCCCAGCTATTCCCAAAGAGCTCATTATTTTCCAAGCTAGCAGCGAGCATTACAGACACAACCTAAGTAAGGTAAGCGATAAGGTTATAAGCATTTTTAGCACATTATAGAAATGCTAAATAGTAGTGACTTTGAGCCAAAATGAATAAACAGAATTTGAGCTTCAGTAGAGGAGCAATGCAAGTGAAGCAACTAATAAGGCAACTCTAGCAACACAGCTGAGCCTCATTTTATTTCCGATAAGCCTCATTAGTGACCTATTAAACCATTTTTGATAATAACACTTAATCCATGTTCTAATTCTGCTAGGAGCTCACCCCAAACATTCCTAAAGAGCTCATTATTTTCCAAGCTGGAAGCAAGCATTAGAGACAAAACCTAAATAAGATAAGCTATAGTGTTATAAGCATTTTTAGCTTAACATTTGAACGTCATACTAGAATTTATCTAAGATAATAAGCTCGAAAAGAGGTGCTACCCAAGTAAGGAGACTGATAGGCTATTTTTGACAACACAATGAGCCTTATACTGCCGCTAATTCTTCTGCAAGCTGGCAGCAGGCATTAGAGACACAACTTAAGTATCTTTAGCTTAACGTTTGAACCCCATGCTAGAATTTATCTCAACTAATGAGCTGCAAAAAAGTACCATCCAAGTAAGGCGACTGATGGGCTATTTTTAGCAACACAATGAGCCTCAAACTGCCTCTAATAAGCCTTAGTGATGATCTGTTTTAAGCAGTAATGTCCAAAGTCAATTCACTTTATGCGAAACAAGCATTCTTTCTCCTGCATTTCTTTACAATGGTTGTCAAGCAGACTTCCAGTTGGTATGTTACGAATAGAAGAAATTTTTAGGACGTTCATTCTAGTAACTCTGAAAGAGTTCCCTATTTTCCATGGTGACAGCAAGCATTAGTGACTAGAACTAACATATATACAAACTGATAATCTCGTCTTAGAAATACCGTTTGTAAGCAAGATATTTCTTCAAATTCAGCATTTTCATTTCATTTCAACTTCTGTTGCTACCTGTTCTAAATATCTTTTATTGGGATTGATAAAGCCTTTTAGAAAAAGTTCTCCAATGGGCAGAGTGACTCTTTTTTTCACTAAGCATGTTGTCGTAGTTTCATTGTTCAGCCATGCGAGAATGCCAAATTTGATTAAAAAAATGCATTGCAATGCTTATCATAAATTCAAAAACAAAAATGACTTTAAATGCTCTTTGAAATAATCTTTGCAAGGCATTCTTTCGCATGTCTACATTTTAAAAAAAAATAAGCGAAAAGTCGTGTTTTCGTAGAGCATTGTGGAGAAGGTGTACTCTATTGCCTCCCAAGGCTGCAGTCTAAATCTACACTGATGGTGTAAATGCTTGCTTTGAAAAAAATTGCGTTAAGCTTGTGTGAAAATGAAACGAATGTAGCATGATTTTTGTTCGTTTTCTGAAGAATCTAAAGCTTTTGTTAGCTTTTTGAAATTTTCATCAATCAAAAGAGCGTCGAATTTTTTTTTTATAAAGCCCAATAATCTTGTCTTAGTGACACCGTTTGTAAGCATGATATTTCTTCAAATACAGCATTTTCATAAATTTGTGCATACTCTATAGTTGTTATTATTATACATAACTCTATTAGTGTGAAGGAATTTTTTGCATTATGCTTTGTGAAGCATTCTTTCATGCTTTGGTTGTTGAAATAAACGCTGGAGAAATTCTTGGCAAAATGTTGAATTTCAGAAGGGAACTACTGTTGCTACATGTTCTAAATATCTTCTGTTCTAATTGATAAAGCATTGTTTCTGAAAAACTAGTGACTCTTTTTTTCACTGAGCATGTTGTCATAGTCTGATTGTTCAGCCATGATTTTTTGCAAGAATTCCAAGTTCCATTAAAAAAAAAAACATGCATGCAATGCTTATTAGAAATTCAAAATTTCCCCTTGTTTGCCAAAACAAAAATGACTTAAATGATCTTTGCAAAGCATTATTTCGCATGCTTACATTTTAAAAACAAGCGAAAAATTGTACTTCTTCTAGAAATTTTGGGACAAGGTGTACTTATTCAACACAAGGTACTCAGGGTGTATACTGTGTCTGTACAAGTGATTGATTGGCGCCCTGTTGTACAGCCCACAAAGACCATGCTTAAGTCCGCCCCTGTGAGAATCGAGTGAAAAAATACAACAAATAGTAGTGAACGGTTTAATATTTCTTGTTGTTGTTGTTGTTGTCACTCCTTGACCTGTCAACCAGTCGATTATTGTCAACAGAACTTGATTCACCAAAACCATGAAGGAGAGAAAGAAGAACAAAAAAAAAACGAAACAAGATTCTTATCTTAATCGTTTACTGGTAAACCAACAGATTCTTAATCGTGTTTTTTTGGTTGATTTCTTGTTTCGCCACCGAACAATCTTGAGATATACACGGTGTTTGCTCTCAGTATGGAGAGTTCTAAGAAACTCCTATTAGTCGACGAGCGATTCGAAAAATATTTTGAGGATTTGTAGAAGAGTCCCTAGGGAACCTTTTAGCAAAATTAGAACTTCGTAGTTCATTTCAAAGTTGGTCAAAAAACGATCGTTTTGGATAATGTAGTAATTTTCAAAAACGAACAAAACACGCAGAACGACTAAAAATGACTCAGACACCTTCCCAACATTGATTTTTTTTCGTTTTTCTCCATTGTATTCCAGAGAAAATACGAAATATTTCCACCTGTTCCAGAATAAAATGGATAAAAACGAAAAAAATCAATGTTGGGAAGGTATCTGAGTTATTTTTAGTCGTTCTGCGTGTTTTGCTCGTTTTTTGACATTGCTACATTATCCAAAACGATCGTTTTTTGACCAACTTTGAAATGAGCTACGAGGTTCTAATTTTGCTAAAATGTTTCCTAGAGACTCTTCTACAAATCCTGAAAATCCATACTGAGAGCAAACACCCTGTATATTCACAACAGAACACGTGCCTTTAATCAAATAGAAAATCTAATCAATTTTCTTTAGATAACGACACGCCAAATAGGCTCAATTGCAAGTTTTCAGATCTCTACCACGTTGAACGGGGGATGATTTTCTCTCGTTTTAGCGTTTTTCCTCTACAACACTGTGTTTATCTGTGTGTCTGTATACGTGTGAAAAGGATCAATTGGTTGTTGAGCCGATTTGGCACAGTATAAAACGGCCGTAAATTCACGGATTACCGATTGACAGCCACGAACGGAAACCACCACTTGATCCGATAAAATATCCAGTTGTAGAGACCTTCACACTGATCTCTATCCATCATCCGACTTTCTATAATCCGTTGACGGTTTTTGGTAATTTTTCATCTCTAGCTACTTACTTCAATTTTTTCACACTACTCAAATTCTTATTATCGATTTATCAACAAAACTTGTTAATTGTTAAATTATGGTCACTTGAATATAGTTTTGTAAGCGCACCCTTTATAACGGATGGCTGAAGGGTGAAAAGGGGTGTTGTTGTATCTGTTAGAATTACACCGACTAGCGTGACCCTTTACAATTCAAATTCACCACTATCAAAACTATCAACATTTATTGTTATTTTCTTGGAATTTACTCAACTTTCACTGAATTGTATTCAATTCAACAAATTAATCAAATCCCCCAATTAGTAACTAAACAATTGAAATTCTCCTGCAGAATCTCAAAGATCATTAGTCAAATTGAAGGCAAGTGGAATGACTGTTCTTGGAAAAAGAAAAATGACAATTTCCCCTTCATTCTTCTCTAGCATTTTGCAAACAATTTTTCCAATCGAGCATTGCATTAGAATTTAGATAAGTTAAAAAATTGAGCAACTCAATACTGACAATCTTAAGTCTTTAAGACTGTCAAAGATTTAAGACCAATGGAATTCATCGGAGGCAGCATAATACACAAATGTTACTCAAAGGATGCTTATAGCTCTGTAGCTTACTTTTTGATGCTTGTTATCAGCATGGGAAAAACATGAGCTCTTTGAGAGTTGAAAGGATAAAAGTTTTGCTAGTTTCGTCTTAGGACTCTCCTGTAGCATTTTGATAATTATAAGATAAGAATAAATGCTTCTTTTGTATAAAGTACAGCGACAGATACTCAGTGATCAACTCACAATTAGTCGTTTTGTATGTTTAGTTCGTTTTTGAAAATTGCAACAATGTCCAAATCAAACGTTTTTTGAACCAACGTAGATATGAGCTACGGGGTTCTAATTTTGCTATTATCCTACAGATTCTTAAAATATTTTTCGAATTGCTCGTCGACTAATAGGAGTTTCATAGAACCAACCAATATTTCGATCTAATTAACGAACTTGAAATCCAAAACCCCTGCAAGGTTGCCGAATCTTTTTGGAAAAATTGCTTTAATAATATACAGATACTATTTTATCAAAATTAATTTTCAAACATCAACCATTCAAGGAAAGTCCTAATTTATGAAAATTCATTCGGTTTTCTTAAGAATTCTTCACTTGTTATTTTTACCTCTTAGAAATAATTATCTTGCAACAAGCTTGTGTTTTTTAAACATAACTTCAAAATTACTCAACCAGTCAAATTTGTACCTCTCATAATAATTTTAGAGCTTTAAATACTGCGTCGAATGCCACAAAGCTCGTCAAAATCCGTTGATTTGTTCGCGAGATATCGTTATCTAAATATTTCGAAACAGCGTTTTTTCAACATAACCTCAAAATTCTTTGACCAATCAAATTTGAATTCCTCACAATAATTTTGGAGCTTTAAAAACTTAGCGGGAAGTTTCAGGAATGGCCTGCAGGGTCAATCCCATTCCAGATTATTTTTTTCAAATAATAACATTGCTAGTACAGAAAAACTTGCTTGTTTCCCTAAGAAAATTGCAATAAAAAATAGCTATTAGTTTGAAAGATAGATGGCATCGACGGCGCAAGTACTACAAGGTTGCCGAATCTTTTAAGAAAATTGCTTTAGGAATATACAGTTAATATTTTATTAAAATTAATTTTCAAACATTAAAAATCGATCTAATTAATGACAATTAAATCCTAAACGAATGTATTGCCACATTTTAAAGACGAATAGATGACATCGACTGTGCAAGAATTGCAAGGTTGCTGAATCTTTTTAAAAAATTGCTATAATCATATACAAATAATACTGGATTAAAATTAATTCCCAAACAGCCGAAAACCGATTTAATTGATAGATTTCAAATCAAAGACGATTGCAAGGTTGCCGAATCTTTTTAGGAAAATTACTTTAAAAATAATATATACATTTAAGTAAAATTAACTTTCAAACATCAAAAATCGATCTAATTAATGACAATGAAATTTAAAACGAATGTATTGCCACATTTTAAAGACGAATAGATGACATCGACTGTGCAAGATTTGCAAGGTTGCTGAATCTTTTTAAAAAATTGCTATAATCATATACAAATAATACTGGATTAAAATTAATTCCCAAACAGCCGAAAACCGATTTAATTGATAGATTTCAAATCAAAGACGATTGCAAGGTTGCCGAATCTTTTTAGGAAAATTACTTTAAAAATAATATATACATTTAAGTAAAATTAACTTTCAAACATCAAAAATCGATCTAATTAATGACAATGAAATTTAAAACGAATGTATTGCCACATTTTAAAGACGAATAGATGACATCGACTGTGCAAGATTTGCAAGGTTGCTGAATCTTTTTAAAAAATTGCTATAATCATATACAAATAATACTGGATTAAAATTAATTCCCAAACAGCCGAAAACCGATTTAATTGATAGATTTCAAATCAAAGACGATTGCAAGGTTGCCGAATCTTTTTAGGAAAATTACTTTAATAATAATATACAGACGATATTTAAGTAAAATTAATTTTCAAACATCAAAAATCGATCTAATTAATGACAATTAAATCCTAAACGAATGTATTGCCACATTATAAAGACGAATAGATGACATCGACTGTGCAAGATTTGCAAGGTTGCTGAATCTTTTTAAAAAATTGCTATAATTATATATAAATTGTACTGGATCAAAATTAATTCCCAAACAGCCGAAAACCGATTTAATTGATAGATTTCAAATCAAAGACGATTGCAAGGTTGCCGAATCTTTTTAGGAAAATTACTTTAATAATAATATACAGACGATATTTAAGTAAAATTAATTTTCAAACATCAAAAATCGATCTAATTAATGACAATTAAATCCTAAACGAATGTATTGCCACATTATAAAGACGAATAGATGACATCGACTGTGCAAGATTTGCAAGGTTGCTGAATCTTTTTAAAAAATTGCTATAATTATATATAAATTGTACTGGATCAAAATTAATTCTCAAACAGCCGAAAACCGATCTAATTGATAGATTTCGAATCAAAGACGCTTGCAAGGTTGCCGAATCTTTTTAGGAAAATTACTTTAATAATAATATACAGACGATATTTAAGTAAAATTAATTTTCAAACATCGAAAATCGATCTAATTAATGACAATGAAATTTAAAACGAATGTATTGCCACATTTTAAAGACGAATAGATGACACCGACTGTGCAAGAATTGCAAGGTTGCTGAAGCTTTTTAAAAAATTGCTATAATCATATACAAATAATACTGGATTAAAATTAATTCCCAAACAGCCGAAAACCGATCTAATTGATAGATTTCAAATCAAAGACGCTTGCAAGGTTGCCGAATCTTTCTAGGAAAATTACTTTAATAATAATATACATTTAAGTAAAATTAACTTTCAAACATTAAAAATCGATCTAATTAATGACAATTAAATCCTAAACGAATGTATTGCCACATTTTAAAGACGAATAGATGACATCGACTGTGCAAGATTTGCAAGGTTGCTGAATCTTTTTAAAAAATTGCTATAATTATATATAAATTGTACTGGATCAAAATTAATTCCCAAACAGCCAAAAACCGATCTAATTGATAGATTTCAAATCAAAGACGATTGCAAGGTTGCCGAATCTTTTTAGGAAAATTACTTTAATAATAATATACAGACGATATTTAAGTAAAATTAATTTTCAAACATCGAAAATCGATCTAATTAGTGACAATGAAATTTAAAACGAATGTATTGCCACATTTTAAAGACGAATAGATGACATCGACTGTGCAAGATTTTCAAGGTTGCTGAATCTTTTTAAAAAATTGCTATAATTATATATAAATTGTACTGGATCAAAATTAATTCCCAAACAGCCAAAAACCGATCTAATTGATAGATTTCAAATCAAAGACGATTGCAAGGTTGCCAAATATTTTTAGGAAAATTACTTTAATAATAATATACAGACAATATTTAAGTAAAATTAATTTTCAAACATCAAAAATCGATCTAATTAATGACAATTAAATCCTAAACGAATGTATTGCCACATTATAAAGACGAATAGATGACATCGACTGTGCAAGATTTGCAAGGTTGCTGAATCTTTTTAAAAAAATTGCTATAATCATATATAAATAATACTGGATCAAAATTAATTCTCAAACAACCAAAAACCGATCTAATTGATAGATTTCAAATCAAAGACGCTTGCAAGGTTGCCGAATCTTTCTAGGAAAATTACTTTAATAATAATATACATTTAAGTAAAATTAATTTTCAAACATCAAAAATCGATCTAATTAATGACAATTAAATCCTAAACAAATGTATTGCCACATTTTAAAGACGAATAGATGACATCGACTGTGCAAGATTTGCAAGGTTGCTGAATCTTTTTAAAAAAATTGCTATAATCATATATAAATAATACTGGATTAAAATTAATTCCCAAACAGCCGAAAACCGATCTAATTGATAGATTTCAAATCAAAGACGCTTGCAAGGTTGCCGAATCTTTTTAGGAAAATTACTTTAATAATAATATACATTTAAGTAAAATTAATTTTCAAACATCAAAAATCGATCTAATTAATGACAATTAAATCCTAAACGAATGTATTGCCACATTTTAAAGACGAATAGATGACATCGACTGTGCAAGATTTGCAAGGTTGCTGAATCTTTTTAAAAAAATTGCTATAATCATATATAAATAATACTGGATTAAAATTAATTCCCAAACAGCCGAAAACCGATCTAATTGATAGATTTCAAATCAAAGACGCTTGCAAGGTTGCCGAATCTTTTTAGGAAAATTACTTTAATAATAATATACATTTAAGTAAAATTAATTTTCAAACATCAAAAATCGATCTAATTAATGACAATTAAATCCTAAACGAATGTATTGCCACATTATAAAGACGAATAGATGACATCGACTGTGCAAGATTTGCAAGGTTGCTGAATCTTTTTAAAAAATTGCTATAATTATATATAAATTGTACTGGATCAAAATTAATTCCCAAACAGCTGAAAACCGATTTAATTGATAGATTTCAAATCAAAGACGCTTGCAAGGTTGCCGAATCTTTTTAGGAAAATTACTTTAATAATAATATACATTTAAGTAAAATTAACTTTCAAACATCAAAAATCGATCTAATTAATGACAATGAAATTTAAAACAAATGTATTGCCACATTTTAAAGACGAATAGATGACATCGACTGTGCAAGATTTGCAAGGTTGCTGAATCTTTTTAAAAAAATTGCTATAATCATATATAAATAATACTGGATCAAAATTAATTCTCAAACAACCAAAAACCGATCTAATTGATAGATTTCAAATCAAAGACGCTTGCAAGGTTGCCGAATCTTTCTAGGAAAATTACTTTAATAATAATATACATTTAAGTAATATTAACTTTCAAACATCAAAAATCGATCTAATTAATGACAATGAAATTTAAAACGAATGTATTGCCACATTTTAAAGACGAATAGATGACATCGACTGTGCAAGAATTGCAAGGTTGCTGAATCTTTTTAAAAAATTGCTATAATCATATATAAATAATACTGGATCAAAATTAATTCTCAAACAGCCAAAAACCGATCTAATTGATAGATTTCGAATCAAAGACGATTGCAAGGTTGCTAAATCTTTTTAAAAAATTGCGTTAATAATATACAGATGAACTTGAAGTCCAAAACGAATGTGGTGCCACATTTAAACTAAGACTAATCTTATAGGTCGCCAAGTCGTGTTAGTCCAGGGCCTCCAAAATCAACAGTCCACACCTGAATTTTCTTGATCTTATTACAAAACTCAAACAAACGCAATTTGATCGTAGGTACGTACATTTTTTCACAAAATAATTGTCTGTAATCAATCTATTCGACCAAAACACCATGTAGATTTCCTTTACAATACATGTGTTATATTTCGTCTTGTTTTTATTATTATTATTATTATCGGTTTTAATTAGAGTGGAATTATATTTAAAAGGAATCGTGGTTGAATTGATGTTACAATATTACCGAACTATAAATCTATTTGGAAATCTTGTGTATATACGTAATTCAAAACTGAGAATCTAAAGATCAAATCTTCTATATCTTTGTTAAAATCGTCTTCTTATATAAGGGTAAAGAGAGACAGGGTGTAATACACCCTCACTCACCCTTATTACTTATACTCTGTATCTGTCTGTCTGTCAATTCATTATATTTTAGAGAAAATCTCAAGATTTGTGTGTGTATTGTAAGAGAAATAGAAGAGAAGAGACACATTCATTCGTGAAATAAGCTATAACGACTTCAAAGATATTCCATTTTAATTGAATACACGATTTATAAAGTTAAAAGATATGTAAGTTTTGTACGTATTTATGTATAGAGAGAAAAGGGGGTGACTTTCATCGTCATCCGATTAATAAGGCATTCTTTAAATATTTATCTGTCGAATCATTGATTTATCAAAAATAATAATAAAATTGAAAGAAACCACCCTATTTTTTTGGTCTTTTTGTACATGTTGTTTTTTAGATCTGATAAGGCATAGAGTTAAATTGTATTGTCGTGACTTTATAATTGAGTTGGAGATTTTAAAATTCGACAAACGTCATCATCAGATATCTATGACGAAATATTAAAAGAAACGACAATGACAATGATCATAAAAAATAATGTTTTTATTACAATACAACAACAAGAGAAAAACCGAAAAAAAAGCAATAATTCAGAGAGACACAATTTTTTTTTTCGTTTCTAAAATTCATTTTTAAATATATATTGTGAACGTGGTATCGCCAACTCTTATCTTAAAACAAAAAAAAAAAATGAATAATATGCTGGATGTTGGTACTATATACCTAAAAATATGATGGTTATATGGCCGACGTGAGTTGAAACGGAACGTTTCAATTAGCCGGCTCGAAAACACCGAAAAACGGCCAGACCAGACCAGACCAGACCAGTCGGTTGGTTGGTTGGCCAAGTGGCTAACAACACACCAGTTTTCGAAGAATTATCTTATTCTTTCGATTTTTCTGTCCACTAATCTCTATTTTCATATTTTATACCATCTTCTATGTGGAGAGGAATTGATGACAATTTTGATGGTCCTGTTGTTCAAAGATTTCTATCGTTTTTCTATTGAAACATATCTAGAGGAATTCGTTGAATTTTTGTTTATTTTTGTAGTGATAGAGCTGCATATCTGAATTGATGGATTGATTGACGTGAAAATTGTTCAAGTTACTGGTAGATTTATCAAGTTGGGAAATTGAACGTATCTCCGATCAGACCCTTTGTTTCTTGCTAGTTTGACACTTTTCTATTGGTAAAACATGATTTCGAGTTGAATTATTACAAAATTATCTATTTGTGTCAATTAAATTTTCACTTTCAACCAAAAACTGTCAAATTCCCATCAAATAAGCATAAGGTAGTCAAAAGTGCTAAATTTAAAGCTTGCGAAAACTTTTGGCAATAATTCCTCATTTTTTGACCTTACAATTGAGTACGTCGATATTTATATTGAATTTTTGTAGTTTTCACTTTTGGCTTATTTTAAAACCATAATTTTAGCATGGAATTCAGAAACAAACACTTTCTCATCTTTTGCTCTTTTAGTTTTGAGGCTAAAAGGCTGTTGTTCCTCGAAGTGGTACATAAGGAGTAAAGAGTGCCAAATTTTAAGCTTTGCAACACGCTCATTTTGTTTTCAGACTCTGAATATGAGATTAAGAGGCTGAGGTTTGACGCTGTGGTACGTAAGGTGTCTAGAGTGCTAAATTTGAAGTCTACCAACAAGCTCATTCTCTTCTGAAGACTTCAGTTTTGAAAATCATTCTTTTGTCCCCAGAATCTGAATAAGAGACGAAAATGCTGCTATTCCCCGTATTGGCGCGTAAGGAGTCAAGAGTGCTAAATTTTAAGTTCACCAATATATTTTGTTCTGAAGACTTAATTCTTGCTCATCCTTCTTTTGTTTTTAGAGTCCGCATAGGAGACTAAAAGGCTGCCGTGTCATGCAGTGGTACATAAGGAGTCAAGAGTGCTAAATATTAAGTTTACCAACACGCTCATTTTACTATAAAGACTTCAGTTTTGCTGATCATTAGTTTGCTTTCAGGCACTGAATAAGAGACTAAAAGGCTTCCGTTCTATGTTGTGGCACGTAAGGAGTCAAGAGTGCTACATTTTAAGCTTGCCAAAATCATGAATTTGTTCAGAAGACTTCAATTTTGGCAATAATTCCTTATTCTTTGACTTCAAAATAAAATATGTCGATACTTATATTGAATTTAATGAAATGTTTTGTGGCTTTTACTTTTGGCTTATTTTAAAACTGTTATTTTTGCATGGAATTCAGAAACAAACACTTTCTCATCTTTTGCTCTTTTAATTTTGAGACTAAAAGGCTGCTGTTCCTCGTAGTAGCACGTAAAAAGTCAAAAAAGTGGCAAATTTTTGGTTTACCAACATGCTCATTTTGCTCTGAAGACTTCAGTGTTGCTGATCATTCTTTCATTTTCAGACACTAAATAAGAAACAAAAAGGCTGATATTCTTCGTATTGGCACGTAAGGAGTCAAAAGTGCCAAATTTCAAGTCCACCAATACGCTAATTTTGCTCTGACCACATCAATTTAGCTGATCATTCTTTTGTTTTCAGACTCTGCATACACATAAGAGACATAAAAGACTGAGGTTCCACGAGGTGGCACATATAAGGAGTCAAGCGTGCTTAATGTTAAGTCTACCAACACGCTCATATTGCTCTGAAGACTTCAGTTTTGCTGATCATTCTTCTGTTTTCTGACTTTCAATAAAATACTCAATATCATGAATTTCCTTGTAACTTGTATTTTTGGCTTACTTTAGAAATAAATAGAATCTGAATTTAATAATGGTATTCAGTAGTCCAAAGTGCCAAGTTTTAAGTTTACCAACACGCTCATTTTGTTCTGAAAACTTCAGTTTTGCTGATCATTCTTTTGTTTTCTGAGTCTCAATAAAATACTGGACAAGTAAGCACTTATACTCAATATCATGAATTTCCTTGTAACTTCTATTTTTGGCTTACTTTAGAAATAAGCAGGATCTGAATTAAATAATGGTATTCAGTAGTCAAAATTGTCAAGTTTTAAGCTTACCAATACGCTCATTTTATTCTGAAGACTTCAGTTTTGCTGATCATTTTTTTGTCTTTAGAGACCAAAAGGCTGCTCTATATTGGCACGTAAGGAGTCAAGAGTGCTAAATTTTAAGTTTACCAACACGCTCATTTTGTTCTGAAGACTTAATTCTTGCTGATCATTCTTTTGTTTTCAGAGTCTGCATAAGAGACTAAAAGGCTGCTGTTCCATGCAGTGGTACATAAGGAGTTAAGAGTGCTGAATTTTAAGCTCACCAGCACGCTTAGTTTTTCTGACCACTTCAGTTTTGCTGATTATTCTATTCTTTGCAGACTGTCAATAAAATACAGGACAAGTAACCACTTATACTTAATTTCATTAATTGCTTTCTAACTTCTACTTTTGGCTTACTTTAAAAGTAAGCAGGGCGTAATTTTTATGATGGAATTTAGTAGAAAACAATTTACTCATCTTTTATTCTTCAATTCTTAAGACTTAAACGCTGTCGTTCCTCGTGGAGGCAAGTAAGGAGCCAAAAGTGACAAATTTTAAGCTTCCCAAAACCATCACTCTGATCAAAAGACTTCAATTTTGGCGTTGATTCCTCATTCTTCGACCTCATAGTGGAATTCCTCGACTTAACAAGACATTTATATTGAATTCCATGAAACATTTTGTAGCTTCTAATTTTGGCGTATTTTAAAACTGTGAATTTTACTTTTGAGACTAAAAGGCTGCCGTTCCCCCTAGAGGCATGTAAGGAGTAGAAAATGCCAATATTTCAGCTTATTAAGAAGCTCAGTTTATTCTGAGGAGTTTAGTTTTGAAGATCATGCTTTATTTTTCAGGTTCTCAAAGCATTCCGTAATTCCCTTGGAAACTGAGAATTAAGTGGTGAATTTATTAATAAAATTCAGAAACAAACACTTTTTGCCCATTTATCCTCAAATGGAGCTCTTGACTCTTTATAGAGCTCATTTTGTTCTGAAGACTGCAATTTTGGTGATCCTTCTTCTACTTTCAGGCTTTTGATAAAATATGTCGAGTTAACAATACAGTTTTGGGCTTAATTTTGAAGCAAAACAGCATGTAATTTCAGCGAAAACTATCAGTTTAGTGCAGATTTGACAATAAACTGCATTTTTACCATGCTTTGTTTTTGGCAACAGCAACAGTGCTTATAAAGACATATTTCTACTTTATATTGCTGCCAAGAGTGGCTTACTAAATTTTACGCTTATCCATAGAGTCACTGTGGTTTGAAGAGTTCGGGCTTGAAGACAATTCTTCAGGTTTCAGGCTTCACATAGAGCTCCTGACGAGTCAAATAAAACGTATATTTCTATTGAAAGCTAATTTGTCCATATAGGTAGATTGTGGCAATTTTTATATTTATTTGATCATTTTGAAAAGTTCCAGTCATTGTTAAATCATGCTCCAGCATTGCTAAATAATGCTGAATGTGATTAATGAGATGGTTTGATTAATTTTTTGATTTAGTACCACAAAACATAAAATAAATAGAGTTCATTCCCAAATTTTTTTATTGTAAAGTGATCCACTTCCATTTTGGGTAAGCACTAACAGCATGTTTGCGGAATAAGAGCTGTCAAAAGTGCCACATCATGAGAGAACTGTCTTGCATCAAAATAATACAAGACGTCACGCTAAAAATAATAGATGCTTATGGAAAAAGTTCATTATTTAGATTTGAGCATCAGTATGTCTAAAAATCATTAGGTATCCAAGAAAATGCTCCACTATCTCTTTGTCTTCTCCGAAATTGTAAAAATAAGCGCTACTAATGCTCTTATGGTCCTATTCCGAGTGCCTAACCAGTATAAATTGATTCTGCACTGCTTTATTTCTATTTAACTTGCTCATCTTCACTAAATTTATATTTAAACTTATATTCATCAGCATTTTTTTCGCTACAAAGAGACTCATTTAACGACACCAAATCGTCAAGTTGTACATCTACTATAAAACACCAAAAATTCAAATAAATATTGGTATTTATTGGTTGTTCTATTCAATAATTTGTGGTATTTCAGTACAAGTTAAAGAACTGTCCAATAAAAATCCAAAACGATAAAAATCATTGCCATCATCATCATCATCATTAGTAGTTGTTGTTGTAGTAGTAGTAGTTTTTGATATAATCATCGAATACCAACATTGTGTTGTATGCTTGTAACCAGTGGCGGTACGTTAATTAAATTATACTAAGAATACTGCTGCCATATGAATAAAACGATTATTTGTGCAAACATTAATGACCTTGACTGTGCGCATGCTTACTCCTCAGATGACTGCGCATGCGTATGACAACCAAATATAGCATCATAAATCAGGGGTGTACACGAGCCGCTACTGGTTTTGTTAAAGAATAAATTGTTGATACCTTATTATCGTTATTTTTTTATTCCCCAAAGATATGGTTAATTTTAAAATCTGATAACAGCCCTCAATAGTTGTTGTCATTCGATACAATTTCAACGAAATTTAATGGCCACCAAATCGAACAATCCGTTAAACATTATTAGTGTAGGATACTTATAAAAAACGTGTAAGATTTTCAAGAAATCATAACTATAAAAGTAAAGAAATTACAACCGTATGTTAATAGTTTTTGGGTTGTTGATAAAATCCATCGATTCGACAACATTCTTTAACTGTTTCGGTTCGTTTTTTTCTCTATTTTTTTTTATTCTCATATAAGATTTTAACGCTTAATCTTTATCTTGATGCTGTTGTTGTTGTCCATAATAAATTCAAAGACATTCAACACAATAATAATTCTAGAAAAAAATTTGTTGCGATGATAAAAAAGGGGTTGAAATGGTTGTAATAACATACAAATCACCACCTGGATTTATCGGCTTCAGGGGTATATCGTGACATATGTATAGCAATCTGCATAAATTTTAAACCAGTGTTTCTCAAACTTTCTCTAATTCAAAATTTTGTCTTGAGATCAATTAAGAGAAGTTTTAGAAATTTGGCGATTTTTCTCATAAAAATGTCAAAATTTTAGACTAAAGTGCTAAAGGTTCACATTATGCTCAGAATGAAGAGAAAATTTTGAAAAATCGGGAAATTTTTTAAAGAAAAGTGGTATTGTTTGTGAATATTACATTTGTGTCAAATCAAGTACGGAAAACTGTCCGAAATAAGGCAAAAATTTTCATGTAAGTCTTAAAATTTAGGACCAAAGGTGCTAAATTTTTGGATTCATAAGGGAGTGATGGATGCTTAAAAGAAAGCAAAAATTTCCACAAAAATCTTGACTTTGGAGTAAATGTGCTATAGATAAGGCAAAAATCTTAGCAAAAGTTTTGCAACTTTTCACTGAAAGAGCTATAATCAGAATGAAGAGAAAAATTTAAAACATTCGGAAAATTTTGGACCACGTTTTTGGGAAAGTTGTAATAGATGTAATGAGGCAGTGAGTGATTCTTAAAATTGAGCGAGAATTTTCATAAAAATTTTGATATCTTGGTCCAAATGTGTTATTTAGTATTAAAGTCAAAGAGGACTTCAAAATGTGGCAAAATTTCTGGGATGCTTTAAGATTTTATAATGAAAGTGGTAAATTTTGCAAAATCAATGAAAAATGCTCAAAATAAGGTGAAACTTTCAACAAAAATCTTAAAACTTTAGACTAACAGCAATTTTTTCAAAATTTTCCTCTAGCACCAGTAAAGTAGTGAGAACTGTCTTAAGTAATTAATTTTTGGAAAAAATTCACATGATGTTTGGCAAAAATTTGCTTCTTAACACAAAATTTTAAAATAAATTAACCCTGTTCATTTAAAATTAAAAAAAAAATCATCTCATTTTCAATGATATCAGTTTTTTGTGGGAAATTTTAGACAAGGATAAAAAAGTGAAGCGAACTCTTAGAAATATAACAAAAAGACTACTACTAGTTTCGAAATCAAGATGCATAAATAATTTTCGAAATAAGTCAGAATTGCTCACAAAAATTTCAAATTTGGACTTGAGTGCTAAAAATTTGAAAAATTTGAACTAGGATCATATGAAACGATGAGAGATGCTTAAAATAAGGCTGAATTCAGCACAGAAATATTGAAATGTTGGACTAAAGGAGTTATTTTCTCAAAACTCAACTTAAGCATCAGCAAGGTGGAAAAAGCTTTTTAAAGTAAGCCGAAATTTTATCACATTATAGGATCCTAGTAAAAAATAAGCAAAAATTTTGAAAATCTACATGATAATTGGCAAAAATTTTCTTCGATTGATGAGATCTTAATATAAGAGATCAAAAAAAAATTAGCACTGTTAATTTAAAATTCAAAAAATTCCATAAAAATCTTAAAATGTTGTACCTAAAGTGCCAGGTTTTTGCAAAATATGTATTAGGATCATATAAAACGGTGATATTTGCTTAAATTAAGGCCCAAATTTTTGAGAAAATATTAAAATTTTGCACTAAAAGAGCCATCTTTTCAACATTTTACATTAGGAACAGCAAAGTAGTGAGAGCTCATCAAAATGTCGAAAATTTGATAAGATCCTAGTGAAAAACTCGAAAACGTCAAACTTATGATCAAAAATTTAGTAAAAATTCGCTCTATTTGATAAGGTTCTCAAACAAGAATTTCAAAAAAAAGCATTGCTAATTTAAAATTCGAAAAATTTCATAAAAATCTTAAAATGTTGTACCTAAAGTGCCAGGTTTTTGCAAAATATGTATTAGGATCATATAAAACGGTGATATTTGCTTAAATTAAGGCCCAAATTTTTAAGAAAATATTAAAATTTTGCACTAAAAGAGCCATCTTTTCAACATTTTACATTAGGAACAGCAAAGTAGTGAGAGCTCATCAAAATGTCGAAAATTTGATAAGATCCTAGTGAAAAACTCGAAAACGTCAAACTTATGATCAAAAATTTAGTAAAAATTTGCTCCATTTGATAAGGTTCTCAAACAAGAATTTCAAAAAAAAGCATTGCTAATTTAAAATTCGAAAAATTTCATAAAAATCTTAAAATGTTGTACCTAAAGTGCCAGGTTTTTGCAAAATATGTATTAGGATCATATAAAACGGTGATATTTGCTTAAATTAAGGCCCAAATTTTTAAGAAAATATTAAAATTTTGCACTAAAAGAGCCATCTTTTCAACATTTTACATTAGGAACAGCAAAGTAGTGAGAGCTCATCAAAATGTCGAAAATTTGATAAGATCCTAGTGAAAAACTCGAAAACGTCAAACTTATGATCAAAAATTTAGTAAAAATTTGCTCCATTTGATAAGGTTCTCAAACAAGAATTTCAAAAAAAAGCATTGCTAATTTAAAATTCGAAAAATTTCATAAAAATCTTAAAATGTTGTACCTAAAGTGCCAGGTTTTTGCAAAATATGTATTAGGATCATATAAAACGGTGATATTTGCTTAAATTAAGGCCCAAATTTTTAAGAAAATAGTAAAAATTTGCTCCATTTGATAAGGTTCTCAAACAAGAATTTCAAAAAAAAAAGCATTGCTAATTTAAAATTCGAAAAATTTCATAACAATTTTAAAACCAAAAGTGCTAAATTTTTGGAAAATTTACACAAAAGTATTGAAATTTTGGACTAGGGAGTCATTTCTTCAAAAATTTACTTTTTAGAACTAAAGCTCTTTGAAGTAAGCCCAAATTATAACACTTTGTGAGCTCCAAGGAAGCTGTTAAAAGAAAAAAAAATGTAAATAAGTACTACTATCTGCTTTTTCATATTCTTGTTTAAAATGAGAAAGATGATAGTATAGAACAGTGGTTCTCAACTTTTTCCCAAGTGCAAGCCCAAAAAATTCTTCAGTGATAAATAACTTTCATTGTGGTTAAAAAAATTCCAGATTGATGTTTGAGTAACACTGTTTTAAGCTGTGATTAAGGCTGTCGACAGTTGGTATATATTTATTGACATGTATATTAGTATCGAATTGTAAAGTACAGTCAATTGCATGAAATTTTCAATATTAGTCGGGTTATTGTTGTTTTTAAGTTGGCAATTATTTCCGATCTGAAATCGTACGGATTATGTAATAATCCGTGAATGTAGCTAATTGAAAAGACGATATAAAACAGAATAACAATTCTATCGGTTCTATGTCCATTAAAGCCCCACTTTTACTATAGGGATGGTGAAATGGGCAGTAAAAACACAACTGTGTGTATGTGTATTGAAATGGTTGATAGTTGTTGTTAGTGTATAGCTTTTTCTTATAGTATACACATGTATGGTGTAAAGGGGGTGGTGTAAAGGGGGTTAGTTATAGACAGGAGCTTGATTGTCGATTTTACCAATAGAGACAAGCCGAATGAAGACTGCTTGTTACAGATATAAGGGGAATGGTTTGGAGTTTTACGATACGATACCAATTAGCGTTATAGCTTTTCACAACACCCAAACTACCACTATTATTACAAGAACAACCCCCCCAACCCACCACCTTTAAGTTGCGATTTCTTGCGTACACACTCTACTGTACTACCATTAACAAGAAGGCTGGCTATCATCGTAAATTGCTTTTGCTCCTTTTACAACAACAATAATAATAACAAATCGAGAGAAAGAGTCGGTTTTAAGGTAATGCAATAGGGCCCCCCGAATCAATACCCACAGTTATAGTGTTTAGATTTAGTTTTCGAATTTTGGGTAACGTGTGCGACAGGTGCAGGAGTGCAGAACTAAAGTTTCGAATACATGGACAATTGTTCCAAGTATCTGAACCATGGTTGAACAATGGCCATTCAAACTGGAACCGACCAGTGGATATACAACTAAAACTCGAAACGAAACACTACCTCCTTTATTTACAATATATATATATACGGATATACTATGTATAGAAAGGTAGTAAAGAGGAACTGAACACCGATATATGAGACACGTGTAGATACGCTACTTGAATTCAAAATTTTCACTACAAATAACAACAAATCAAACTACAATAAACAGGGACGGCTCGTCTATACAGAGATAATGTTTGATTGATGTGCGCATGCGTATATTTCTGCGCAAGTATACGCATTCTGTGCAAGTAATAGTTTCGTTGTCACCAATTATCCCGCTCAGGCACAAAAATTATGATTATTAGAAATTAAATGAGTATTTTTTAAATCTTAAACCAAGAGTGCTATTTTTTTTCTAAATTTTGTGGTAAGATCTTATCATTTAAACAAATTTTTGACAAAAACAATTTTAAATTTCGACCTATTTTGAAGGGCTCTGAGTCACTTTACAGGCCATAAAATAAAATTTTGTAAAGTGGCTCTTTTAGTCTAAAATTATAATATTTTTGTAAGGAGTTCCGTTTTATTTTGTGCATCTATCATCACTGCATATGATCTTAAAATAAAAAATTTCCAAAAACTTGGCTTTTTTGTGTTAAGATCTTATCAATTAAAGTTAATTTTGGCCAAATGTTATCTAAATTTTTGAATCTTTTGATTATAAGTAGGATCTCTTCGAGTTTTTTGTTATAATCCCATAAAGTCAAAAATTTTGGCTTATTTTCTTACTTTTCTGGATCTAAGGTAAAATTTTGAAAAAATGTATGTTTTAGTCCAAGACTTCAATATTTCCTCTTTATTTTAAGCATCTATCATCGCTTAATTTAATCCTATTACAAATTCTCTAAAAACTTGCCACTTGTGGTATGAAATTTTAAAAATTTTTTGGAATTTCAAAATAAAAGTGCTATTTTTCATCTTGTGTTAAGTTTTTATCAACTAAATCCAATTTTAGCCAAATGTCATGTGAATTTTTTAAAATGTTAATTAGAAGTGCAACTTTTTCGAGTTTTTCATCCCATAAAGTGGTAAAATTTTGGCTTATTTTTTTAAAGACGTTTCCATACTTTATTGGAACTAAAGTAAAATTTTGAAAAATGACTATCTTTGTCCAAGACTTCAATACTTTTAAGCAAAGTTTAACTTTATTTTAAGCATTTATCATCGCTTCATTTAATTCTAATACAAATTTTCCAAAAGTTTTTCATTTATTTTGAAGAGCTTTCACTTTTTCCCTGGTTCTAAGATAATGTTTTGAAAAAGTGAAGCTTTTAGTCCTTTTGATATAAAATCTCAAAAGCTTTAATGAAATTTTTTAAAATTTACATTAAAAGTGCTAATTTTTTTATCTAGTGCTAAGATCTTATCAATTGAAGTCAATTTTCGAAGAAAGTCATCTACATTTACAAAATTTTTGATTAAAAGCACGATTTTTTCGAGTTTTTCACTTGGATCTTATGAAGTGATCAAATTTTGGTTTATTTCAAAAAGCTCTCCTTACTTTACTGGTGCTAAGGTTAAATTTTGGGCTTTTTTAGTCCAAAACTTTAAAACTTTTGTGAGGAGTTCCGCTTTATTTCAAGCATCTCTCATCGCTTCATATGATCCTAATACAAATTTTCGAAAAAGTTGGCACATTTGGTAAAAAATTTTAAGAACTTTTGAAAAAAAATTTTGAAATTTAATTTAAGAGTGCTAATTTTTTTTATCTAGTGCTAAGATATTATCAATTGAAGTCAATTTTCGGATCCTATAAAGTGATAAAATTTTGGTTTATTTCAAAAAGCTCTCCTTACTTTACTGGTGCTAAGGTTAAATTTTGGGCTTTTTTAGTCCAAAACTTTAAAACTTTTGTGAGGAGTTCCGCTTTATTTCAAGCATCTCTCATCGCTTCATATGATCCTAATACAAATTTTCGAAAAAGTTGGCACTTTTGGTAAAAAATTTTAAGAAGTTTTGAAAAAAAATTTTGAAATTTAATTTAAGAGTGCTAATTTTTTTTATCTAGTGTTAAGATCTTATCAATTGAAGTCAATTTTCGAAGGATGTCATCTACATTTACAAAATTTTTGATTAAAAGCACGATTTTTCGAGTTTTTCACTTGGATCTTATGAAGTGATCAAATTTTGCTTTATTTTAAAAAGCTCATCTTACTTTACTGGTGCTAAGGTTAAATTTTGGGCTTTTTTAGTCCAAATCTTTAAAACTTTTGTGAGGAGTTCCGCTTCATTTCAAGCATCTCTCATCGCTTCATATGATCCTAATACAAATTTTCGAAAAAGTTGGCACTTTTGGTAAAAAATTTTAAGAACTTTTGAAAAAAAATTTTGAAATTTAATTTAAGAGTGCTAATTTTTTTTATCTAGTGTTAAGATCTTATCAATTGAAGTCAATTTTCGAAGAATGTCATCTACATTTACAAAATTTTTGATTAAAAGCACGATTTTTTCGAGTTTTTCACTTGGATCTTATGAAGTGATCAAATTTTGCTTTATTTTAAAAAGCTCTCCTTACTTTACTGGTGCTAAGGTTAAATTTTGGGCTTTTTTAGTCCAAAACTTTAAAACTTTTGTGAGGAGTTCCGCTTTATTTCAAGCATCTCTCATCGCTTCATATGATCCTAATACAAATTTTCGAAAAAGTTGGCACTTTTGGTAAAAAATTTTAAGAACTTTTGAAAAAAAATTTTGAAATTTAATTTAAGAGTGCTAATTTTTTTTATCTAGTGTCAAGATATTATCAATTGAAGTCAATTTTCGGATCCTATAAAGTGATAAAATTTTGGTTTATTTCAAAAAGCTCTCCTTACTTTACTGGTGCTAAGGTTAAATTTTGGAAAAATGGGCCTTTTTAGTCCAAAACTTTAATACTTTTGTGAGGATTTCTGCTTTATTGTAAGCATGTATCATCACTTCAAATGTTCCCAACACAAATTCTTAAAGAATTTAACACTTTTCGTATAAATTTTCAAAATTTTCAAGAAATTTTTTGAATTTTAAATTACAAGTGCCATTTTTTTTTAAAAAAAAAATCTTATATTAAGAGCTTCGAGAGCTCTTACTGTGCAAGAATTGTGCGTACACTATTTGCACAATTAATGAACCGCAACTGATGCAACAATAACGCTAACTACTCTATTACGATTTAAGTGACCGGTTTCGGCCTATCTACCATCGGATATAATAATTGTTTGTTGTTGTTGTTGTTGTTGTTTTTGCGTGCGTTGTTCCATTCCAAGTTAAGAATAGATGTGGTATTTATTCCGGCGGCCGACACATCCGGATTCGGTGAGCATTTAGCTAGTTTCCGGACGGAAATACCTATAGAGCCACTGTGGTCTTATACCCGGATTCAAATGTATAAATACCTCTCCAACTACAACGATTAACATATATACCTAACAACAAAATAGACTAATAATTAATTAATATTATATTAATTAAGAGATAATAAATCTTTGTAAAATTCGATCAAATCTACACAAATTGAATACAAGTGGATAGTTTCCGGGCCAGTTTCCGGGATGAATTCAACCCTTGTTTCTTCTTTTTAAAATCTATAGCCGTTTTGGTCAAGTGGGCAAATCGAAGGATATAAGAGGGTGGCTGATAGTGTTGTGGCGAATAAAAATAAAGCAAGAGTCTATGTTTAGGTTTTTCATCCCTTAAATTCGACTAGCTAGCTACAATCACCCCCCTGCTATCTGTCACTATCGTTGTTTGAGAATATTTATCGTCCGAGAAAGTGGAGACGTCTGTTCTGTATTGTGGTAGATGGACGGACTATGTCGATTTTGCCAGTTTATTTTTCCTGAACCCTTTTTGGAATAGTCGAGAATTGGTATGGTGGTGCAATACGACTAAACAACGGAACTTGGCGGTGGTGATTTATGGAGCGTAGATTTTTTACGATGTTCGGATATTTCGACCAACCCCCATCACTTAAAAGTCCACCAACTTAAGAACTGTACATCACCCACCCCTATATATACATATATATACACAAAAGGGGTGGATTTAGCAATGATTTGTTTCAATTGTTCCATGTTTGTTAACACACATATACATATAGGTACGCCAATTTAGAGAGCAATTTCCATCTTTATTCAGTCGATAATTGAAATATTGATGCGAAAAGGGGATGGAATGAATCTTTGAAAGCTTTTACCACAAAACCAAAACCACGGTTAATATGTTTAACACCTAACCTGTTAGTCTGTTTGCATTGATATTCGACGGGTGGGTAGCGGTTTGGGGGTTTTGTTCCCATAAATGTAATGTAGCTAAATTAGCGCTAGTAAAAGGGTTGCTTGTTTGGTTGGCAATACTGATAGATGTGTCTACACATTGGTCATGACTGCAATTGATATTGTGGCTTTAACCCCGGGGGTGGATTTTATACGTTTATAGTTGTTGTCACATACACTGTTGTACACATGTGTGTCAGGGGGGTAGCGTTTACTCTTCCAATCACCACCACCACTAAAAAACAAAGGGGTGGAAATTTACACACGTCTACACATATTTACAAGAAAAACGAGAGCTTGTTAAAAAACGGTGATTTCTTCGAGATCTATTCCTGTTCAATAGACCGATTCTATATCTAAAAGGGTTTATCGAGTGTACAGGATTGATGAGGACCTTGTTAGAGAAGAGAGATCTCTTGATATCGGTATCTGCTCTTTTCGTCTTTTGAATATATCCAACAACCCCTAAATTTTTATGTTATACATATCTATCTCTTAATATAATTGGAAACGACACAAATTCTCTACCACTTTACATATAATTGAATGCTTCAATTCCGGGTAAAATTCATCAGAATCGATTTTAAAGAAATACATTGATGTATGGAATAAAGAAGGGGGCGGGGGTTGGTGGTGTCGGCGGCGGGCGATGAGTATTCATCTATACACACACAGACCCCCATCATCGTGACTTTTCAATATTTAATGTTTAATACTGCCACAAAAGACAGGATGTTTATTATATTCCCTTGGCTACCTGATTTTACGACGCCCGGGATCATTTATTAAGATTAGTATTTTTGTTATTATTATAACGCACCAAAGATGAAGACGAAGTGAGGAAGAGAGAAGAGAAAAAGATAGATATAGATTCGATCAATTGGTAAATTGAGTAAAAGAAGAGGAGAGATGAATAGATTCACGATAAATACAGCTTAAGTCAGTGGTGATCAAGGGAGAGATGATTTAAAAAAAAAAAAAAAAAATTGAAAAAGTTCCGATTATTGAAACGATTTCAATTCTATTCTTCATTCTGATTTAACTGGGGAAAAAATGAAAAGAACATAAAGAACCAATAAATAAATTCTAATCTGCAGTATTGTCGTTTTATTAAAATTTATTAGTCTGAAGCTATTACAGTAGTGTTAAAAATGACCGCCTTCATCTGCCCAAAGATCAAATTACACGATCGAAGGTGGAAGTACAAAAAATTACTGAAAATCGCTGTAGAGGCCGCCACAACTGCCCCTTTGAAATGCTCAAGAAACTGCAGACTTCTAAGCAAAAATGACAAAAAGTTGCACGGATTTTGACCGAGAGTCATGCTGAATTGGAACCTCCAAAGACCTACAATGTCGAGCCAAAAACGTTTGAAACTTTTGGGAATCTTTGTAACTTCGGAAAAGAGTCCATAGAAGCTTATCATAGCAGCAGAAAAATCAGCCGATTGAGAAGCTCCGTTGGACATAAATGCCAAAAAGACTTTGACCTGGCTAAAGATCAAATTACATGATCGAAGGTGAAAGTACAAAGAAACTGCAGACTTGTAAACAAGAACACCTTCAAAATTTCACTGATTTTGACAGAAAGTCATGCTGAATTGGAACCTAGACTGTCGAACCAAAAACTTTTAAGAGTCTCTGAAACTGCGAGAAATAATCCATAGGAGCTTATCATAGCAGGAAAAAGATCAGCCGATGAAGAAGTTCCGTTGGACTCAAAGGCCAAAATGAGTAATTTGTCAATTGATAGGTCGCTTAGGAATACTAAAAAAGTACAGGACATAATCATGAACATGCTACTATTCTTTGCTACATATGCGAATTGATACTATCTAGGAATACTAAGCAGGTAATCACTATGAGTCACTTTAAAGGAGCTCTATCAAAAGGATAAAGTACATTGTAAGAGGTAGACTTACGGTTGGTATAGATTCCACAACAAATTTACTGTAGCAGGAGAATGATGGAGTGATGGAGAAGCTCTGTTAGAAGCAAATGCCAAAAAGACTGAGTTGTTAATTGATGGCTCGTCTAGGAATACTAAAAAGCTACATGTCATAATCATAAAGGAGCTACGATTCTTTGCTACATATGAGAATTGATACTACTCAGGAATACTAAGCAGATAGTCTCTCAGAGTCACTTTAGAGGAACTCTATCAAAAGGATAGGGTACAATGTAAAGGATAGTCTTGCTGTGGGTAAGAATCCACGACAAGTTTACTGTAGCTGGAGAAATATTGAGTGATGGAAAAGCTCTCTTAAAAGCAAAGGCCAAAAAGACTAAATTGTCAATTGATGGCTCGACTAGGAACACTAAAAACTACTCGCATTAATCAGGAACGAGCTAAAGTTCTTTAGCTATGGTGCTCAGGAAGCAGACTTAGGAACGAGCTAAGATTAATCGGTAAATTCACGTTGACTTAGTACACACCACCTAATAGATCTCTACTATGCCGGTGAGTACCTGAGTTGTTTTGTGAGGCCTCTCACCTGCCGATACGGTCGTCTCTCCCAACTCCTCTAATGTACCACTTCCCTTACTCCAAATTCTAAGATTTTCAACAACTAATCCTTCAAAGCCAAGCCCAACGATCGGCACCGGGAGCTCTCACATTCACACTCAGATTATCGGTACTTCTGGTAGCATCTTAGACTACTAATGATTCTGAGCTAACATCCCGACATAAACAATAAGGTCCATACTCAGCTTTAAGAAGGAGGAGGTTGACATACGATGAATATTTGTGTCGGGTGTTATCCCAAGACTTCATCCAAGTGTCAGCAAAAACTATCCTTTGATTTTTTTAGCGTAAAGAACAATCAACTTTGCAATGAAGATATTTCTTTTGGAACATCGTTAGGTAGAGAAAAATAAGCTCACTGATGACGCTCACTGATGACGCATAAAGCATCAAATAAGAACTACTTCCTTTTGATAATAAAGGGCTAAAAAGGGTAGAAACGCTTACTATAAGCAGGCCAAAAACAAAACTGAACACCTACTATAGAGGGTGCTGATGATTGTAGTTATGAACAGTATACGACCTCCAGTGGTATTCAAGCGTCAGTAAAAAGTTTCCTTTGATTTCTTTGGGGTAATGGACAATCAACTTTGCAATGAAGATATTTTTTCTGGAAAATCGTTAAGTAGAGGAAAATGAGCAAATCAGAAGTGGAAGGTTCAATAGCCAACTGACATTGATGAAGCGTAATGCATCAAATAAGAACTACTATCTTTTGTAATAAGAGGCTTAAAACGCCCACCATGAGCAGGCCAAAAACCAAACTGAGTACTGCTATCGAGGGTAGTTATGAACAGTAGTATCCAAACGTCAGCAAAAGCTATCCTTTGATTCTTTTAAACAAGAGACAATCAACTTTGCAATGAAAAAGTCTCTTCTGGAACATCGTTAAGTAGAGGAAAATGAGCAATAGATCAGTTCTGGAAGGCTGGATAGCCAACTGGCACTGATGAAGCGTAAAGCATCAAATAAGAACTACTTACTTTTGATAATAAAGGGCAAAAAACGGTTGAAACGCCCATCATGAGCAGGCCAAAAACAAAACTAAGCACTAACTAAGGGTATTGATAATTGTAGTTTTCCACAGTGGTATCCAAGCGTCAGCAAAAGCTATCTTCTGATTTTTTAAAGGCAAGAGACTATCAATTTTGCAATGAAGATATCTTTTTTGGAACATCGTTAAGTAGAGAAAAATGAGCTGGAAGGCTCAATAGCCAACTCGCACTGATAAAGCGTAAAGCAAACTACTTACTATTGATAATAATGGGCTAAAAAGGGTTGAAATGCTCACCACGAGCAGGCAAAAAAACAGAACTGAGCACCTGCTATAAAGGGTGCTTATAATCATTGTTATGAACATCATACGGCTTCCAGTGGTGTCGTAAATTACCTCTTCTTAGAAATCGTCCAGTGTTAGCAATTTTTTTACCCTTGGAGCCAACACGTAAATAATTCAAGCTAAAGGCCATATGTTTGATAATAATAAAATAAACCAATTTACGTTTAATTATAGATAGATAGATGAAGAGAGGGAAAAAAACGAGGAATTTCGATTTTATTTGTCGAAAACAAAGAGACTTATAAATAAATATTGAATTGAGTTAGGTGTAGCCAAATAGTAATTTTATAACTTTTGTATCGTTGCCAAATATTAATGCTTTGTCGTTGGTATTTGGCGTTCAATCATTGTCTTTTAATAAACAATAAACAATTTTAATGATCATTATACATAGTAATACAAACACACATACACACACAGAAACAAACAGACAATCTTTCTGTTGGTGGTATAAATATACGAATAGCAAAAATAAAAGTTTTACGATTAGTTACAGTGTCATTACCAATATTTTCTAGTTTCTTTTACCCTTCAGTTTGACCACCAACACAGCAAAAACTCAACCATTACATGTCATCAATGATTGGAAGTTATTGGTACGTATAACTAAGATACCCACCCTCTTTGATAATAGTTAAGGAAAAATCCAATATCGGGCCGGGTTGGTTAGTTCTCTAATAACAACTTATCGACATTTACTTACCCCAATTGGTGGTGGTGGTGGAGAAAACCCACCCACCCATCCAAGATTCTATCCTTTTATTATTATTATTATTATTGTTATTACTATTATTACCGTTATTACTTTGGCGAAATATCACAGAATCCTTGGTTTTATATCAATCAGATAATGTTTTGAGATTAGGGTGTGTGTGAGGTGAGGCTGATCAGGATGAAGGGAGAAAAATATAACAAACCTGCTATGGTGCTCTAATAGCATCTTTGATAACTGCCAAATGGTCAGCCGTTAAATCACATCCCCAAATACTAGATTTTCCATAATTTTTTTGTTGTTGTTTCGATGATTTGGAAAATCTCCAATATTTCCTCATGAATTAACCGATTTTCTGATTGAATAATTCATTAATCCCTTCGATTCATATCAATATCGATTTGTCGATGCTACTAGGACGCATTATTGTGTCTCATCAATTTATAATTTGTGTATTGTGCATATGTGTGTGTGTGTGTGTGTTTGTGTCTGTGTGATCTTAACGCTTCAATGCTGAAATTTGGCTAACAGATGTGGCAACAATTGAACATTGATGTAATAATGAGATAAAGTGCCGTATACTGACGATTCAACAACTGTTACCAACACTGTTTTGTTGAGTTTTTAGTTGAAAACGAGAAAAAAAAACAGAAAAAATCGAAGCTTTATTCGATCATTCCATTTCCGCTCACTATTGATCTAGTAAACATCAGAAAAACAATCGAATATTGATAACAGTAGGCTATTCTGCTCCTTACTTATTGGCAAAAACTTTAAGCGAGTTAAGCATCTCTAAACTTCTCACATTCGCAATTCGTGCAGTTGCGTTTTTTCCTAAAGTTGTGGAGCTCCTTCTATGTCTCTGACTTCTTTCTTTTACTTCCTTACTCACTCTTAACAAAAGACATTTTAACTTCTTATCAATAAGGATAACGTAATTTTCTTCCTAAGAACTTCATCAAGTAGACTTTGTGTAGCATGCTGAGTCCAAATTATCTCGAAACTTCTCACATTTGCAATTTTTGCACTTGCGTTTTTTCTAAAAAGTTGAGGAGTTCCTTCGTTACTTATGGCTTTTTTCACATCCTTATTTGCTCTGAACAAAAGACCTTTTAGTTTCTCATCAATAAGGATATCGTCATTTTCTTCTTAAGAACTTCATCAAGTAGACTTTGTGTAACATGCTGAATTCAAGTCAGGTCAAAACTGCTAGGGACTATTGTTATGACAAAAATATGTTTTTATGCCAATATTTATGATCTCAATTGATGTTTGAAGCTCAGAATGGTTAACTTCTGCAAAAGGAAAATCAACTTTGAAGTTGTCTAAAATGAAGCATTCGAGGTCTGATGATAGTCAACTGCCTTCATTTCTCAGTTGTCTGAAGTATTTTTCTTGTAGATCTCTAGATTAGCACATTTTTTGAGCTCTTTCCGCAACAATTGAGGACTTCTTTCATAGTTTTTGCCACCTTACTCATTAGCAAAATACTGAGTCGATTCAACAACTCTTTAAAATCACCCCAAAGCTTCTTACTTTAGCAACAGTTTCTTTATTTAATAATTGCAATAGCGGGTTTTTTCCGAAAAATTAAGGAGCACATTCATTGTTTGTGGCTTTTTCTTACACTTTCTCACTTGCTCTTAACAAAAGTTTTTTTATTTTCTTATCAATAACAACAACGTCATTTTTTTCTTAAGAAGACAATCAAGTAGATTTTGTGTAGCATTCTGAGCCCAAATCAGGTCAAAACTGCGAGGCATTATTGTGTTACCCTTTAAAATATTAAGATTTTTGAGGCTCTGCCTTTTGTGTTGGAAAATTTGCTGAGAAAAATTTTGATTTATGCCAAAACTCTCGATCCTATTTGATGTTTGAGCTCAGGAAGGTTAACTTCGTCAAAAAGAAGTTGTCTAAAATGAAGTATTCAAAGCTTACTGATAGGCAACTTCTTTCATTTCTCAGTTGTCTAAAGTATTTTTCTTGTAGGTCTTGTAGGTCTAGCACACTTTTTAGCACTTTCAACAAGAATTAAGGACTTCTTTGATAGTTTTCTTGTCACCTTACATATTGGCAAAATATTCTAAATGAGTCAAGTCAACAACTTTTCAAAATTACTCCAAAGCTTCTCATATTAGCAACAGTTTCTTCATTGAATCATTGCAATAGCGTTTTTTTTCCAAAAATTGAGGAGCACATTGGTTTTTTATAGCTCCTCTTTTTTTACTTCCTTACTTGCTCTTAACAAGGGACCTTTTATTTCTTATGAGAACTTAAAGTAGCTTTATGTAGCGTGCTGAGCCCAAAGCAGGTCAATAAGGTGCAAGACTAACAAGTTTTTTTCTCTAAAATATTACAATAGTTTTTTTCGCATCGAAGTTTGTGTTGGAAAGTTGGCTGCCAAAAATATTATTCCACATCAAGAATTTCAACCCCAAATGGTGTTTCAAGCTCAGAAATTGTAGCTGTTACAAATTATACATTTTTCAGCTTTCCTTTGTAGGTCTTCAGATTAGCACTCTTTTTAGGCTTTTCGACTTTTTACAGTTCTTTGCTACCTCTGTAATTGAATATGTCCTGATTCTTCTTTTTAATGGGAATGTTGAGTCTATTCAAAGTCTCCAACGACTTCATCGGTAACTTGGGGAGGCAGCTGTTCCAAAACCTCAGCTATACAGATGTTACAAACAGTTTTGCTATAGCAGGAAAAAAACTGCGCTGATGTAAAAGATTTGACAACAACAACCACTGATGTGAAGCTAAAGCTTTAAGAACTCTGTACCAAAGACTACTGTCTTCCAATCAAAAAGTTGCTTCAGTGGAGCTTCTGCGAAGGCTTAAAGAACAAACTGAGGATGCTTCCTTACAACAAAACATGAGTTCCTCTATTTGTCCTAGAGAGCTTGGAATAAAGACCTAACAATTCAACAACTCCCCAAATTTAGCAAAATTTCTACTTTCATGCAATAATGCCACAATTCTGTGATGCTCAAAATGTTTTCTGTTAGATTCTGTTTTAGCAGTAGATTTTATGGCAGATCCTAGAAATTCTTACAACTTCCAACCAAATAACTTGGTCGTTGTGAATTTTCTACCCATATGACCATCATTTGTGACAATGTCAATGTAATCGCTGTAAAATGTCAAATTACGTTCCCGCTCATTATTGACGATTGTCGTGCGTTAAAATCAGCAGTGTGAACGCCCCTTTAATTAACAATTCTATCGAGAATTCCATCGATTTCTATTCCGATTTAGGCACGTATCTCTATATCAATTTGTAATGATCTAAACGTGTATGTATTTTTTGATTTTTGGATAAAAATAGACAAATATGTGAGAAGAATCTGGATGACGTTTCGATAAAATTCATATAAACAGATGTTAATTTTATATGTATTTGTGTACTTGTATGTGTATATGCACATATACATATCTGACTGTTGCCTTTGATGTTACACCGCTATTTTATTCTTTCTTTCTATTTCATACACATACACACACACACACACACACACACACATATATATATATATAATTTTTACTGCTTTTATTCCATACTACTACTCTATCTTCATACTTATAATCGAATATGATGTGGTTAAATTAATATAGAAACTCGAACTGGGGGAAAAACAGTAAAGAAAAATTGTTAATTGGCTATAAAGAATGTCTACCGTATCGGCGATTCGAACTAGAAACAATAATTTGACATTTTACCTATTTGATGGATGTTTCCAGTACGATTGCCGGTTGTGTAGACTTGCCAAAAGTGGCGTTTTTTAGTAGTTTAACGGAAAATTTCACACTCTTCTCGCTATTTATTCGGTTGTATTGTGATTCATTCCAGCATTTTTGCAACACTGCTCTTATTCCACACGACTCCATCTTCATTCTTACACTCAAATGTTATTTAGTTGAATTAGAAGCTCGAACTGTCGAAAAACAGTAAAGAAAAATTGTTAATTGGTTATAAAGAGTGTCTACCGTATCGGCGATTCGAACTAGAAACAATAATTTGACATTTTACCTATTTGATGGATGTTTCCAGTACGATTGCCGGTTGTGTAGATTTGCCAAAAGTGGCGTTTTTTAGTAGTTTAACGGAAAATTTCACACTCTTCTCGCTATTTATTCGGTTGTATTGTGATTCATTCCAGCATTTTTGCAACACTGCTCTTATTCCACACGACTCCATCTTCATTCTTACACTCAAATGTAATTTAGTTGAATTAGAAGCTCGAACTGTCGAAAAACAGCAAAGAAAAATTGTTTATTCGATATAAAGAGTGTCTACCGTAATGGCGATTCGAACTAGAAACAACATTTTGACATTTAACCTATTTGTTGGATGTTTCAAGTACTATTGCCGATGGTGTATATTTGCAAATAGTGGCGTTTTTTAGTAGTTTAATGGAAATTTTCACAATCTTCTCGCTATCTAGTCAGTTGTATTGTGATTTATTCCATCATTTTTGCAATATGCACACATACTGCTTTAAATCCACACTCCTCCATCTTCATTCTTACACTCAAGTGTGATGTGGTTAAATTTGAAGCTTGAACTGGGGAAAAACAGCACTGAAAAATTGTTAATTGGTTATGTTAAAAGAGTATCTACCATATAGGCGATGCAAACTAGAAACACCATTTTGACATTTAACCTATTTGTTGGATGTTTGCAGTACCATTGCCGGTGGTGTATATTTGCAAAAAGTGGCGTTTTTTGTAGTTTAACGCAAAATTTCACACTTTTCTCGGTTGCATTGTGATTCATTCCAACATCTCTGCATTTTTATAGCACATACAAATACTGCTTTTATTCCACATTACTCCATCTACATTCTTACACTTAAACGTGTTGTGGTTAAATCAGAAGCTCGGACTGGGGATAAATGTCTACCGTATCGGCGATTCGAACTAGAAACAACATTTTGACGTTTAATCTATTTGATGGATGTTTCCAGTACGATTGCCAGTGGTCTATATACTTCAACTGGGGGAAAAACAGCAAAGAAAAATCGTCAATTGGATATAAAGAATGTCTATCATATCGGCATGTCAAACTAGAAACAACAATTTGACGTTTGACCTATTTGCTGGATGTTTCCAGTACGATTGCCGGTGGTGTATATTTGAAACAAGTTTTGCAATATACACACATACTGCTTTTAATTGACACTACTCCATCTTCATTCTTACACTTAAATGTGTTGTGGTTAAATTAGAAGCTCGGACTGGGGAAAAGCAGCACTGAAACATTGTTAATTGGTTATAAAGAGTGTCTGTCTTATCGGCGATTCGAATTAGAAACAATATTTTTGACATTTAACCAATTGGATGTTTTCACTACGATTGCCGACGGTGTATATTTGTAAGAAGTGCCATTTTTTAGTATTTTAATGAAAATTTTCACATTTTTCTTGCTATCTAGTCGGTTGTATTGTGATTCATTACAGCATTTTTCGCAATATTATAGCATTATAGCACACATACTTCTTTTACTCCAGAGTACTCCATCTTTATACTTATAATTAAATGTGTTGTAGTTAAATTAGAAAACCCAACTATGAGAAAAAACAGCACTGAAGAATCGTTAATTGGATATAAAGAGTGTCTACCGTAATGGCGATTCGAACTAGAAACAACATTTTGACATTTAACCTATTTGTTGGATGTTTCAAGTACCATTGCCGATGGTGTATATTTGCAAATAGTGGCGTTTTTTAGTAGTTTAATGGAAATTTTCACAATCTTCTCGCTATCTAGTCAGTTGTATTGTGATTTATTCCATCATTTTTGCGATATACACACATACTGCTTTTAATCCTCACTACTCCATCGTCATTCTTACATTCAAATGTGATGTGGTTAAATTAGAATTTCGAACTGGGGGAAAACAGCAATGAAAAATTGTTAATTGTTTATAAAGAGTGTCTACCGTATTGGTGATTCGAACTAGAAACAATATTTTGACGTTTAACCTATGTGTTGGATGTTTCTAGTACCATTGCCGGTGGTGTATATTTATAAGAAGTGGCGGTTTTTGGTAGTTTAATGGGAATTTTCGCACTTTTTTTGCTATCTACTCGGTTGTATTATGATTCATTCCAGCATTTCTGCAATTTTATAACACATACACATATTGCTTTTATTCCACGCTACTCCATCTTCATTCTTACACTTAAGTGTGATTGGTTAAATTTGATGCTCGAACTGGGGAAAAAACAGCACTGAAAAAACGTTAATATGAAGCGTGTCTACTGTAACGGCGATGTGAACTAGAATCAACATTTTGGCATTTAACCTATATGTGGGATGTTTCCTCGGATGTTTCCAATACGATTGCCGGTGGTGTATATTTGCATGAAGTGGCGTTTTTAGTAGTTTAGTGGAAATTTTCACACTTTCCTCGCTCTCCAGTCTGTTGTATTGTGATTCATTCCAGCATTTCTGCAATATCATAGCACATACACATATTTCTTTTATTCCACACTACTCCATCTTCATACTTACACTCAAATGTGGTGTGGTTAAATTAATTACTCGAACTGTGGGAAAAAAACAGCAAAGAAGAATCGTTAATTGGTTATAAAGAGTACCTACTGTATCGGTGATGTGAACAAGAAACAACATTTTGACATTTAACTTATATGTTGGATGTTTCCAGTACGATTTCCGGTGGTGTAGATTAGCAAAAAGTGGCGTTTTTGGTAGTTTAGTGGAAATTTCTACACTTTTCTCGATACCTAGTTGGTTGTATTGTGATTCATTCCAGCATTTTTGCACTTTTATAGCACATACAGGTACTGCCTTTATCCCACATTATTCCATCTTCGTTCTTACACGTAAATGTGATGTAGTTAAATTAGAAACTTGAAGTGGAGCAAAAAAAAACAGAAAAGAAAAAACGTTGATTGGTTATAAAGAGTATCGACCGTATCGGCCATTCGAACTAGAAACAATATTTTGACATTAAACCTATATGTTTGATGTTTCCAGTACCATTTCCGGTGGTGTATATTTGCACAAAGTGGCGTTTTTGGTAGTTTAGTGGAAATTCTTACACTTTTCTTGCTATCCAGTTGGTTGTATTGTGATTCATTCTATCTTTTTTGCAATATATACACATTAATGCTATTAATCCACACTACTCCATCTTCATTATTACACTCAAATTAGAAATTCGAACTGGGAACAAAACAGCAATGAAAAATTGTTTAATTGGTTATAAAAAGTGTCTACCGTATAGGCGATTCGAACTAGAAACAACATTTTTACGTTTAACCTATTTGTTGTATGTTTCCAGTACCATTGCCGATGGTGTATATTTATAAGGAATGGAGGTTTTTGGTAGTTTAATGGAAATTTTCACACTTTTTTGCTATCTACTCTGATTCATTACAGTATTTCTGAAATCTTATAGCACATACTGCTTTTATTCGACCCTACTCCATCTTCATTCTTACAATAAAATGTGTTGTGGTTAAATTAGAAACTGGAACTGTGGGGAAAAAAACAGTAAAGAAGAATCGTTAATTGGTTATCAAGAGTATCTACTATATCGGCGATGGGAACTAGAAACAACATTTTGACGTTTAACCTATTTGTTGTATGTTTCCAGTACCATCGCCGATGGTGTATATTTATAAGTGGTGGAGGTTTTTGGTAGTTTCATGGAAATTTCTACCCTTTTTTTGCTATCTACTCGGTTGTATTGTGATTCATTACAGCATTTCTAAAATTTTATAGCACATTTTTTTATACACATATTGCTTTTATTTTACCCTACTCCATCTTCATTCTTACAATAAAATGTGTTTGTGGTTAAATTAGAAACTCGAACTGTGGGAAAAAAACAGTAAAGAAGAATCGTTAATTGGTTATAAAGAGTGTCTACCGTATCGGCGATGCGAATTAGAAACAACATTTTGACGTTTAACCTAACTGATGGATGTTTCCAGTTAGTTTGCCGGTGGTGTATATATGTAATTAGTGGCGTTTTTAGTAGTTTAGTGGCAATTTTTAACACTTTTCTCGCTATCTAGTCAGGTGTATTGCTATTTATTCCAGCTTTTCTGCAATATTATAGCATATAGGCATACTTTTATTACACACTACCCCATCTTCATACTTACATTCGAATGTGATGTGGTTAAATTAACATAGAAACTCTAACTAAGAAAAACAGCAAAGAAGAATCGTTAATTGGATTAGAAACAACATTTTGACATTTAACCTAGCTGTTTGATGTTTCCAGTACGATTGCCGGTAGTGTATATTTTTGTAAGAAGTGGCGTGTTTTTTTTTGGTAGTTTAAAGGAAATTTTCACACTTTTCTCGCTCTTTAGTCAGTTGTATTGTGATTCATTCCAGCATTTCTGCAATATTATAACACATACACATACACACATATATATATATATATATATATATATATATATATATATATATATATATATATATATATATATATATATATATATATATAGAAGAGATAGATAGAAAGATTTATGTGCCTATTCGCTATTCGACAAGGTCTTAAGGATTTCAAAAGCAATACGTACGGCTATATTTTGTATTCAGTGTGAATCTCAATGACAACATTATAATTTATTTCAAGATTTCGAATTTATCTGAATGGCATCATTCTGATTTATATGGTCGAAAGTAGTCAAGGATAATGTGCAACATATTAGTAAAAGAAATACCTTTACTAATAGCGGGATGCAGGGGGAGAGGGGAAGGAGATCTGGGAGTAAAGACCTTCAAAACAACAACAACAACTAGAGTGTGCCTTTAATTTGAATCGTAAGTGGAGGGGGTTGGGGGGTTGGTATACTCAAAAGGGTGGCAGCGCAATACTTTAATCTACCTTAATTTCAGTTTAATCACTAATTATTAGATTTATAATTAACACATTGGTGAACTCTAGAAATACCCCCAAAATCCCATTATCAAGTATTAGAATACCTTTACATCATCGCCGACGACGACTAGATTTTGAAGTAAATTAGAAAATTTCCCACCCCCGCCCTCTTCTCCTAAAGAGTGGAAGAGTATATAATAAAAGGGTGGTGGTTGTGGTTAATTAATTCCAATATATATATATATATATATATATATACGCATATAGAAAATCTTTAGTAAAATTATAAAATATTCAACCCTTGTCGTTTACACATTTTTCCGGTTTGTGTATTTTTGTGTATATGGTGGTGGTGGTGGTGGTGTAGAAAATCAATTGATGTGATGGAATATCGTTGTGTTAAAACAATAGGATTTCGAAAGGGTTGAAAATCTCATCTATCTCTTTTACTCATCTAGATTCTGGATATTTGGAAAAGTGTATAATAGGGATGGGGTTGATTTTTACCACCCTCTATCCACCTCCTATCATTTGCTGTAGAAAATTTATCATCGTTGTTCACCCATTTTCCTTTTTCTCTCTCTCTATATATATATGTATAGTCGGTCACATTGACTGATTGTGTATGTATATGGTGAAGAAAGAGAGAAATATCAATCTACCCCTTCCGGCAGTGGCGGCCACCTCCTATACACCCCCGTAAAATTCGTCGTCAATGCTCGTCTATCTTTCTATATAAAGCATAAGAGCGTGTACGGATTTAATAACTTGTGAATATTCATCTGAAACACCGCCGTCGCACCACCACCACCACCATCGCCGCCGCCGTCATCCCTCTTTCTATTTCTCTCTCACCCTATATGTGTATAGAGAGACAGTTAGCATTTATCTATATGATAGAATAGTAGAAGATGGCAAGACGCCGTCACTATGACAACGACGCCTAAATTAAGTCATCAATGAATCATTGGCAATGCGACAGCGGATGGTATCGACTACGATCCACTATAGCCAGAGAATTGATGTACATACAGGGTGTATTCCACATAGCTTCACATTACTTAGCTTTAATCAGCCGTTTATCGATAATGCAGATAACTATCGTTAATTACCGATATTTGACACCTGTCAATCGATGGTTAAGTTAGTAATCTGCATTATCGACAAAGAAAATCATGGCCTACTATGTTGTAATTGTATGGCTTGAGAAATATTCGAGAATGATTTGATCGGTTAGCCAGCCACCCCTTGGTTGTAGCACAATTTAAAAAAAAATATACATCGATATTTTCTAATTACTGTACGATTCGCCCTTCCGGCTAAATTGAATGAGATTCATCTGGTATGCTATTTCTTAATTCACCAAGTTGTCAGTGGAAAAAATTGGTCCCAGTTCAATCAGGAACGAAGGCGATGAATATGAGTTTCAAAAAATAAAAAAAAAAAAAATTCTTATAACGAGAAACAACCCCTCATTGAAACGAATACATCAATTTATAATCATTTAGGTATAAATTTCTGTTCTTTAACGGTTCTTATTTTTGTTATTATCAATAAAAAATTGTAAGTAAATAGTTTTTAAAGCACACATGGTTGTTATGATTTGAATCTCCGGCTTTTATTGTAAATTGTTTAGAATATTTTACGGGGGTGGATATGATTTCTATAAACAGGACGGCGACGTCTGATGCAGATTCATCATATTTATTATAGATAGATGTGTTTGTGTTTTGTTTTGTTTTGTTTTGTTTAAAAGAATATGTGATCTATATTGGAGTGATCATAAAACGATGTCTTATAGGGACCACCCACTGTAACTGAATTTTTATTACTACCACATATGTGTGTATAGTGTGGCGAATTTTATGCAACTAACTTGACTTCAAAAGCGGTTAGAAAGCAATAAAAATATAGGAAACTATAGAAGGGTAGGACAGAAGAAAGCAGGAATGATAAGAAAAACAATACGATTAAGTTTACTTCCTTGCTAGATTTTAATAAATGTACTTTAAGAATGCCAAAAAACAAGAATACAGGAAAAACACGCAAAACTTGGGGTGGGGATGGGGAAAAACACAAGTTCCTGATTGAACTGCAAAAGCGCGAAATAAGAACAGAACCGTAAGCCTAAAATTTATAAAAGCCGCTGATAAAAAGAGGAGATCAAAATAAAATTGTGCTAAAAATGCAGAAAATACAGCAAGTTAGATTTGAGGCAAGGTGATCCAAAGATGCATTGGAAGCTTTTACAGAGTGATAATCAAAAGAACGGATTTCCAAACGAATAAAGACCAAATAGACAAAAAAAATATGTAGAAATTGCAGATATTTGAAGCTAAGGAATAGAAATCAGCAAATAAGTTGGTTAGAACTCAAAAAACTCAAACATGCAAAGCTTGGTGGCTTAAAAGCAAGAGCAAAAGCTTGGAACATGTAAAGGATAAGGCATCAATCAAGAGAACAAGTTTCCAAATGAAAAAAGACCAAACAGAGAAAAAAATATCCAAGAAATGCAGAGGTATGAAGTCCAATGAACCGATTTCTATGCGAATAAAGACCAAATAGAAAAAAATATATAGAAAATGCAGAGACTTGAAGCTGAGGAATAGAAATTGGCAAAAAAAAGTTGGGTAGAACTCAGAAAAATTCAAACATATAAAGATTGGAGGCAAAAATGCAAAAAGTAAAAGCTTAGAAAATGTAAGGAGTAAGACATCAATCAAAAGATCAAGTTTCCAAATCCAAAAAGGCCAAATAAAGAAAAAATATGTAAGAAATGCAGAGGTATGAAGCAAATTATCAGAAATCAGCAAAAAAGGATACTTCAGTTAGGTCTACTCATTACTGCAAAACGTAACACGTGAAGCTTGGAAGCAAAAAATAGCAAAAAGCAAAACTGTCTTGAAAATGTAAGGCACTAAAAAAAATACAGATTTATATACTATAAAATACAAAGCAGGAAGAAAATATCGAAGACATGAAGAGGCTTAAGACCAACAAACAGTGATCAGTAAAAAAGACAATAAAGTACACAGTTAAGTCAAGTGGAGCACAAAATAATTTTGAACTGTCAACCAAAATCTGCAAGGCTTGGAGGCAAAAAAGCAGCGAGCAAAAGTTTTGAAAATGTAAGGAGTAAGGCATCAATTAAAAGAATTGGCTCACAAATGAAAATAGATCAAAGAGGAAGAAAATGTCTAAAAAATCCAGAGGCATGAAACAAACGAACAGTGATCATAAAAAAACGGCAGGAAGGAGCACAGTTAAGTTAGGTGGAACACTAAATTATTTAGAACTGTACAATGAAACAGCCAGCTAGGAGGCAAAAAGTAGAAAATGTAAGGCATTAAATGAAAGAAAAGGATCTCAAACGAAAAGAGACCAAATAGGAACAGAATATCTAAAAAAACGCAGACTCAACGTGAACAAGCAGAAATCAGCAAAAAAGGACATGAAGGTACACAATTGAGTTAGGTGGAACACAGTAGGACTTAGAACTGCAGAACAAATGGAAAACAGATCTTCAAACGGAAAGAAACCAAAGAGGAAGAAAATATTTAAAAAATGCAGAGGCATGAATCTACAAATAAAGGCAAGAAGGTATACATTTAAGTTAGATGGAACTCAGAATGATTTAGAACTGCAAAACGGAACATGTAAAGTATGCAGGCGAAAAGGCAGAAAATAAAAATTTTGAAAATGGAAGGCATCAAAGAGAAAGACAGATTTCCAAATAAGAAGAAGAATGGGGAAGGAAAATCAGTAAAAAACGACAGGAAGCAGCAAAATTAAGTTAGGTGAAACATACAATGATTTAGAACTGCAAAATAAAACTAGCTAAGAAGCAAAAAAGCAAAGGGCAAAAGTCTTGAAAATGTAAGGCATCAAAGAAAAGAAGACGATCTCAAATGACCAAGCAGGAAGAAAATATCTAAAAATGCAGAGACTCGAAGAGAAATCAGCATAAAATGGCAAAAGCACAATGATTTAGAACTGCAAAACGAAACATGTAAGGCTTGCAAGCAAAATGTAAGGCTTCAAACAAAAAACAGATTCTCAAACGAAAAGAGACCAAATAGGAAGAAAACATCTAAAAAATGCATGAAATGAACAAACAAAACTCGGCAAAAAGGACATCATGAAAACAGTTAATTTAGAATGATTCAGCTTCAAGGCTTAAAAGCAAGAGCAAAACTTTTGAAAATGTAAGGAGTAAAGCATCAATCAAAAGCATAGGTTTTCAAAGGAAAAAAAATCAAATAGAAGGAAATGGAGAGGCATGAAACGCACGAACACAAGTTAGCAAAAAATGGCAAGGAGCTACACAGTTAAGGTAGGTAGAACGCAGAATGATTTAGGACTGCAAAGCAAAATATGTAGGGCTTGGAATCAAAAAAGCAGAAAATGTAAGGCATTAGTCAAAAGAACACAGTTTTCAAACAGAGATCAGCTAAAAAAACACTAGAATGTACACAGTTAATTAAGATGGAACACAATATGACTTAGAACTGCAAAACAAATTATGTAAAGATTGAAGGCAAGAAAGGCAGCGATCAGAATTCTCGAAAATATAAGGCATCAAATGGAAAATAGATTTGTAAACGAAAAGAAACCAAGCAGGAGGAAAATATCTAAAAAATGCAGAGGCATAAAATGCATGAACAGAATCAGCAAAAAATTGCAAAAAGGTACACAGTTAAGTTAAATCGAACATAATGATTTACAACTGCAAAACGAAACATGCAAATCTTGCTGGAGAAAAGGCATCTAACAAAAGTTTTGAAAATGGAAGGCATGAAACAAAAAACAGATTCTCAAACGAAAAGAGACCAAATAGGAAGAAAATGTCCAAAAAATGCAGAGGCATGAAATGAACGAACAGAAACAGGCAAAAAAGACATCATAAAAACACAGTTAAGTTAGGTGAAATACAGAATGATTTAGATCTGCAAAACGGAACATGTAAAGCTTGAAGGCTTAAGAGCAAGAACAAGAGTTTTGAAAATATAAGGAGGAAGGCATCAATTAAAAGAACTGGCTCACAAATGAAAATAGATCAAAGAGGAAGAAAATGTCTAAAAAATGCAGAGGCATGAAATGCACGAACACAAGTTAGTAAAAAAAGGCAAGAAGCTACACAGTTAAGGTAGGTAGAACGCAGAAGGACTTAGAACTGCAAAGCAAAATATGTAGGTCTTCGAATCCAGAAAGCAAAGTTCAAAATTTTTGAAAATGTAAGGCATTAGTCAAAAGAACACAGTTTTCAAGTGAACAGAGATCAGCTAAAAGACACTGGAATGTACACAGTTAAGTTAGATGGAACACAGAATGACTCTGAACTGCAAAATGAAACATTTAAAGCTTAGAGGCAAGAAAGCAAAAGTTTTGAAAAGGTGAGATATCAAGCAAAAAATGGAAGGCAAAAGTGTGAAAAGATGGAAGGGTAGGTGGGCAAAACAGTAAGCTAAAATTTTGAAGAACAACAGCATGAAACAAAGACATTAAAACGAGATATTATGCACAAAAATCAGAAAATCATCAAACCAAATGTCAGTAGTAATAGAGAAATTCGAGCAATATAGTGAATAGCGACAAGATTCATAATTCACCCTGATTATATCTTACCCTTACATTGGATTCACTACTAAAATCGTAAATTATCTGAAAATTCCATCAATAATAATCAATTCTTTTGTTAAAATGGGTAGTAGTAGGACATTGTCGCCGTAGCAACTGACAACAATTAGTATAAATTAGGGTTGTTGGGTGGTAGTAGTGGTGGTGGTGGACGATATAGCATCGACGCCGATAAAAGCCCTTGAGGCATCTTTCGTAAGATGACGACGACTACTACTACTACTAAAATAATGACAACAACAACAAGGGTTGATATTGCTATAGTGGTGGTGGTGGTGGTGGTGTCTGTGAAAAGTTTGATCGTCCATTATTTTGAAAAGAAAAGGGGTTGCTTTAAGCGTATATTGTTCACACAGCTTATTAATATATATTGAAGTTTTTGTCTTTATAGATAAATAAATACAAGACGGATAGGATGAAAGAGAGAGTGGGTGGGGGGGGGGGGCGTATATATAAAAAAGATCATCACCTGGGGGTAGTAGTTGTTGATTTTCTATTTCACAATTTAAGGGGGTAGAAAAATCGAATTGCATGTCGTTTGTTAACAATCTAATCGGTCAAAGTCAACGATTGTCGACAGGTCAAATGATAGATGAATGTAATTAAATAAGTGACCAATCATAATTCCATTTTTATTTTCTGATACACTTGATCAAAGTCACCTCAATCTCTATATTGGATTGTGTAATAATAGATAGACAAAAGATGATGGAAAAATTAAAGGAAATTTATTACATCTATGTGAGTAATTGGAGAAATGTGGAAAAATTCTACTATTACTACTACTACTATTGCACATATTCAGATTGTCGTGCGTGTACAATCTGAATATGTGTTATTCTTAACATGTAGGAAATACGTCTAGTAATATCTTTATTACTCTCTAGAGTTGTACCACAAATTGCTTCAACATCACAATTCATGTTATACATATGCGTTTTGTTATAGAGATAGAAAAATTGCAAATATGTGACCGACTAAATTACACTATACAAAAAGACACTAAAACTGAAGTGTCAATGTAGAGCTACAATTTCGCGCTTTTCTTCCCCCTCCACCACCACCACTAGCATAGATGACATTGATGCTACAACTGTCACCGGTCAAGGACACGTGTTACGATCAGAACACGAAACTAGCCTTACCTGGACGACCACTATATCATTCAGCAAGGTAGAGCTACAATTAACACGTCCACCAATATCACCACCAGCACGGATAGCATTGACATTACAACTGTCACCGGTGAAGACCACGAAACTAGCCTTAGCTGGGCAACTATTCGATCATTCTGCAACGTAGAGCTACAATTAATGCGTCCTCCCACTATGGTTTGCTCGACTTAAAGCGTGGTGTTGCTAAGGCGAGCTTAATTTGAGGAAGAAGTGCTTATTCTATATTACACCATGTAAGTAGCAGTTAAGACTGGATTGTCAACGTAATGCTACAATTAACGTTGTTATACTATCTAATAAGAATCAAAGCTGGATTGTAATAAAGAGCTACAATTAACATGTTGCTCTAACACTACCACCAGCATGGATAGCGCTGACTTTAAAAGTATCATCGGTCAAGGACACATGGCCATCCAGTGAAGCTAGCCTTCACTGGATGGCCATTGCATCGTTACGCAAAGTAGAGCTACAATTAACACTTCCCTACCATTACCAGCACGGTTAGTCTTGACGTTATAACTGTGAGCATCAGAAATCACACAGTTGACTTTACAACTGTCACAGACACGTGTTGGTCGTTCGACTTACGATCAGAGCACGAAGCTAGTCTTAGCCGAGCGGTCACAGCATCCTTTCGCAATGTAGAGCTACAATTAACGCTTCCTACCACCACCACCACCAGCAGCGTTGACATTACAACTGTCACCGGTCAAGGACATGCGTTAGTTGTACGATTTACGTTAGGAGAATGAAGCTAGCCTTAGTTGGGTAGCTCTACTGTATTGTTCCACATTAATTTCTACTGATTTCCAGTGTTGTTGCCGTTGTCGTTGTCGTCGTCGTCGACATCGTAGTAGGTTTTTATTGTAATATTGTAACAATAACAATTAATATTCATTGTAGAAAACCGCACGTGTGCTTTTTTCATGTGTAAATTTCTGCGGTCGGTATCGCGAAATAAAATAAATTATCCGGTGAATTAATCAGTATTCTAAAAGAGCAACGGGGTAGTGTCCGAAACACACACACACACACACATACAAATATATACTATATATATATACAATAAAATTTATATATATATATATAGAACATTCCTGTAAAATAATGGCCAAACTACACGTATAATATGTAGATACAGAAAGTAATTAAAAGAATTTAATGTTCCAAATATAAAATTCACCCTGGTTTTTGCCCTGTACTGGACCCCGGATATCACCGACACATACCCGCATACATACGTGGTTGGGTAACCAAAAAAAAAAAAAAAATCAACACCACTACCACCACCACCTTCAACCCTTTCAACCCTTATATGTTAGTGATGAAGATTTTCCGTGGATAAAGTCGATGATATGCAGCGATCAAGCGATACGCTTTTTAATATGTTCTGAAGTTTCAATTAAATCCGAGCGCCCCTTTGACATCGGTAGTAGTGGTGATGGTGGTAGTGGTGGCGGCTTACAGCCGCCGATACGATATCCCAGGCGGCTATGAAATTTCTTTTTCCAATTTAATAAAGCCGCGGAACAATGTTAGCAAATAATTAATATCTGTGTAGAACGTTTTTTTCACCGCCACTGCTGCTCCAGGGTTTTCACGATGGAGGCGGCGGCGGCGGCGGTGGTGGTTAAGGGATGAGATTCAAACGAGAGAATCATGGTGGTGGTGGTGGTGGTGGTGGTGGTATAGTGGAACGAACAAGGGAAAGAACAGTTTGATACATTGATTTTTCCGGGTAGGCCTTAAATGTAAATCTCATGGGAACTCGATCCATACAGGATCAGAATTAGGATTTTAATTTCAAATTTTTGTTTATAATTAGAAGAGTTTCCCACAACTCGGCTGTTTGTTACCAACAAATATAAACTGAAAAAAATTCAAACACCGTAATCCATGTTAAGCATAGAAGATTGTCTAAGTAGATGCTCTACCATCTGAGCTATCGCCGGCACACTTATAAAGCAGTAGCTAAGATAATAGAGCACCTAGGTTATAAGTATAACATAAGATGTTTCAACGGTAGTTAAGATTCTAGACCATTCAAGTAATGGATAATGTTAGTCGATGATAGCTTAAATGGTAGAGCATCTATCTGGATTATAAGGTTCAGTTTCAGTTTTCAAATATTTTCAGTTTCAGTTTAAATTGATAATATTTGAAATACCGTAATTCACGTGAAACATAGCTGAATATAAATCAACAAGCTGCGGCTTAACCAGCTCATTGTCCAGTTGGATTATGCTCTACCATCTAATCTAAGCTATAGGCGGTGAGAGCTCAGATGGTAGAGTAGCTAGGTTATAGAATAAAATAGGTCAGTGGTAGTTCAGATGGTAGATGATCTATATTAAGAGTGAGGTTTATCGATGATAGCTCAGATGGTAGAGCATCTATCTGGACAAGAAGGTGCAATTCCAGTTGTCAAATATATTAAGTTTAAATTTCGTATAATTGAAGCCACACTTGAGGAAAACCCTGTTCTGTTGTTGTTGTTGTTGTTGTTTTTATTGTGTTTGTGGTTGGGGCGGCGGTGAAGGGGTACAAACGTACAGGATAAGGTTCGTCGGTGATCACTTCGTTTGTCTAGATGGATGCTCTACCATCTGAGCCATCGCCGACACACTTATAAGGCGGTAGCTCAGATGGTAAAGCAACTAGGTTAATTATACAATAATGTGTTTTGACGGTAGCTCAGATTGTGGAGCATCCAGGTTAAGGATAAGGTTTGTCGGTGATCACTTTGTCTGTCTAGATGGATGCTCTACCATCTGAGCTATCACCGACACATTTATAAGGTGGTAGCTAAGATTGTAGAGCAGCTAGATTATAAGATAAAGGTGCTTTGGTGTTGGCTCAGATTGTAGAGCATACAAGTTAAGGCTAAGGTTTATCGGTGATAGCTTAGATGGTAGAGTATCCATTCGGACAAAAAGGTATAATCCTAGTTATCAAAAATTTTAAGTTTGAATTTAGTAGAATTGAAGTGCTACATTTGTCGAAAGCCTCATTCTTTTATTCTTGTTCTTGTTGTAATTGTGGTTGGGGTGGTGGTGAAGGGGTACAAGCGTACATATACATAACTAATTAGACGTCTGTGATGGAAAACTGTCCAGTTTCTAACCGACAAGGGGATATATTTATTGAAAATATTTCAGACACCGTAATCCACGTTAAGCATAGTAGAACATCAATTGTCTAGATGGATGCTTTACCATCTGAGCTATCACCGACACACTTATAAGGTGGAAGCTAAGATTGTAGAGCAACTAGGTTATAGGATAAGGTGTTTTTTGGTGGTAGATCAGATTGTGGAGCATCCAGGTTAAGGATCAGGTTTGTCGGTAATAACTTCAATTGTCTAGATGAATGCTCTACCATCTGTGCTATCGCCGACACACTTAAAAGGCGCAAGCTGAGATGGTAAAGCAACTAAGTTATACAATAAGATGTTTCGGCGGTAGCTCAGATTGTGGAGCATCCAGGTTAAGGATAAGGTTTGTCGGTGATCACTTTGTCTGTCTAGATGGATGCTCTACCATCTGAGCTATCACCAACACACTTATAAGGCGGAAGCTAAGATTGTAGAGCAACTAGATTGTAAAATAAGGTTAAGGATAAGGTTTGTCGGTGATAACTTCATTTGTCTAGATGGATGCTCTACCATCTGAGCTATCACCGACACACTTATAAGCCAACACCAAATCACATTTATAAGATAAATGTGCCTTGGTGTTGGCTCAGATTGTAGACCATCCAAGTTAAGGATAAGGTTTGTCGGTGATAGCTTAGATGGTAGAGCATCTATTCGGACAAGAAAGTACAATACTAGTTTTCAAAAATTTTAAGTTTGAATTTAGTAGAATTGAAGTGCTACACTTGAGGAAAGTCCCTTTCTATTATTATTGTTGTTGTTATTGAGGTTGGGGTGGTGGTGGTGGTGGTGGTGGTGGCGTTCAAGCGTACATATCTACAACAATGGTTAATCAATTAGACGTCTGCGACGGAAGACTGTCCAGTTTCCGAGCGACAAGGAGATACATTTATTGCGTTCCAGTATCAATAAGGGTAGTAGTTGGATAACGGCGGGTATGGGTTAGGGGTTGATTTTAGTAGTATCTACTACTACTAGAACAATTCTGTTGTCAATACTCTAGTGAGTTATATCGGGTTTGATCTTGTAAAGGCTATTACATCCGTCTGCACTCTCTATCACAACAAAGCAAAAAGGAAAAGACCAAAATGGATTCGTGGATATTTCACAGGCTTCTAAAAGCTTTGACACGACTTTTCGACAATCATAATCCATAAATGATGATGAAAGCCTTATTATTATTATTATTATTATTATTATTGTATTTTCCTAGCTAGCTTCTTTTTTCTCTCTAGCTTCTTTTGATTAGCAAGATTCAATATTGGATGCTAGCGTGTAAATGTCGTGTTTGTCAATAAGTCGCCAATATAACGTAACGAACGGACGGACATCCAAGCTTTATATATCGTAGTCAACCAACCTCCCCCAAGTTACAGCTTTTATCACAAATCCAACCCTAAGACCAATTTTCGTCCAGCCACTGTTGGCTATAAAAATCTTTATGATCTCTAACCAACCACCCAACCACCCCCTTCCTTCATATACGCACATTTGATGAAATTTCCTAATAATTATCGATAAAAAAATTTCCGCGAAAACCATCCCCTATTTCTATAAATCAAATAAGTGTATGCAAAGTCATATACTCGTTGGCGGCGGTGGTGGTAGCGGCGATATTCAAAACACATCTCCATGAGTGGAATTTTAAATCCGTTTCGCAAAGATGGTCACGTTTTAATGAAATAACACTAAAGTGGGACAGCGTTGGGGGTGGGTGGTGATATAACCGAATAAGCCGTACACTCGACCATATATGGTGGCTATACAACAATTATACAAACACAAGTGTTTTATTTCCGTATACCAGGGCCGTATTTGCACGAAATTGACAACTACAAAAAAACACCCCTATATAAGGGTGGGTATATATTTCAAATTTTTTTTTTGTTCTAAAATTGCATAGTAATCGTGACAATTACATTGGTATTTAATTTTTTTTTTTTTTTGGTGAGTTTCCAGCCTGAAGCTTTGAACGAAAGAATAGGGCGGCGCGCAATGGGAAAAAAAGCATCGGAACTGATAAGGGAAATTGGTCTGTGTTGGTTCGATTCCCTAAGGGTGGAATTGGTGGCCTTAAGAATAACTTTTTTTTTTTGCTGTATACGATTGTTGAGAGAATCGAGTGCTATTTGATCTCTTATCGGTTTTATTTGAATTTGATTGTATCAAATGTTGTGTGTGTGTGTTTTTTTTTTGTTTCTCCTCCGCCTCCTTCTTGTATATGTCCGTTAAATCGAAATTGTATTATTTAT